>CAUYQU010086756.1:0-14680 GCA_963574635.1 Cheracebus regulus
TGCCCCTTCCCCACAGAGCCGGACCTTCCCGGGTTCGCTGTGCTTGCTGTGAAACTCTCAGTCCTCAGCGCTTCCAGTTGCTGTTTCCCTTGTGGGGATGGGACCAGCCGAGCCCGTCCGTCCGTATACTCCGCACCAGGAAGCGCCGCGCTGGGTCACCGGGAAAACAGCCGTGCTGGCCAAAAGAGTCGCGCTGGCGACCCGTGTGGCTCCTCTGCCAGGAATCTCCCAGTCTGTGGGGAACAAAAATTCGTCGGAAAGTGCGGCGTCCACTCATTCTCTGCGCTTTCACTGGGAGCTACATTCCTGAGCTGTTGCTAATTGGCCATCTTGGATCTCTCTCCTCTTTGCATTTTATAATTGAGATGTTAAGCAACTTGGAAGAGCTAGGATTTAAATCCAGTAATACAAAGCCTGTGCTCTTCACCATCATGCCTCTACAATTTAGAGATATGAAAAGTTATTAATGGCAGGATAAAGATAATTGAAGTCTTTCTCTGCCATTTTACACATTGCTTACTCAGATTTGAAAGGATTTATTACTTAAGTAAAAAACTTTTAGTGACAATAGGGGTAAAACAATGACTATTCTTTATAGCCACAAAATATTCTAAGCTTATGAAAAATCCTGAAATCTAGATGAATATAAATTTAACTACAGAATATTTAAGAAACATCCCCAGGATATCACTTTTCTAAGACTAAGACGGCAGGGTCAACACTTATACTTTTACACAGTGAAAAGATACACCACTTAACTCCATCTGTAAGACATCTCTTTCTACAAGAGATAAAAAAATGTTCCTTTCAAGTAAAAATTACTATGGCTCCTTATTACATCATTTGCAATAATATTCACCATTATTATTCAAAAATGGTGATTCAACTACTTTTCATAAAACAAGGCCTCCTATTTGTTTCTTCAAAGCTATAGAATTTTAATATATGTAATTGCATACTCACAGAAATTCACAGTTACGCTCTTCAGGTGAAGGCAAGTACATAGTAACAGCATCTAACAAGGGCTGTACCCCTTTGTTTTTCAGGGCACTTCCACAAAGCACAGGCACTGCTGTCTGAGCTAGTGTTACTCTACGTATTGCATTCTGTAGCTACAAAGCAAAGATACAAAGGAGCATTTATTTTGTGTGCAGTATACTGGTCTTGACCAGAATCTCAAAATTTCTCTAACCAGCCATGTAAAACAGCACTCCTCACCATACCATCATCCTTTTGTTAGCTTAGTTTTTCTTTTTAACACTAATCACTACCTGGCATGTTAGATATTTATTAGTTTATCTGTCTCCCATTCACTAGAATGTAAAATCCATATGAGTATTATCCCTGGAAATACTGCTAAATCCCCAGAAACAAGAAACGTGGTTAAAATATAATAGGTGCTCAAAAATATTTCTTGAATAAATGAATTAATATATACTTGTGATTTAACTTGATAGTCTAACTTGAACTTAATGTTCTCCTAACTTTAAACTTAGCACATTCTAATAATATGCGAAGTTTTTTTTAAAAATGCACACACATCAAAGACAGAGAAATCAAACCATAACCAATCAGTAAAATTTTGTCAAAGCAATTGAATAATAAAATTTACCTTTTCAGCTGGTAACAAATCAAAATTTTCACTAAATTCTCCTAAAACCAAGTCAGCAAATTCATCATCCAAATCTGCAACCTATAAAGAAAGGTTTTAGAGTTCTGTAACTTGCATTTATCTTCATAACTACTGACTTGTCTAAACACCATAAACAGACAATATTCAAATATTTCAAGGCAGCTACCTTATCCAGGCCAAGCAACTCTTTACTTCTTCTAAAGAGATAAAGAAAAATGTTTTTCTTGGAAAGGAAAGGAAATGGAAAACTAAAGCTATCCTATTAGGAGTTTTCTAAATTCACAGAAAGCCAGAGCCTGATAAAGCCTCTTAACAAAGTGCTATCAGTGTGCTCCAAAGAAATGAAAGAAAATGTGCAACTAACAATGATAGTACATACAATGGATTAGCCATTTTTAGATAAATTTGGAGGTTTTAGTTTATAAAAAAGTTTCATCTGGTTTTCCTCTAATATTCTGAATGTTCACCAGATCTCCCAAGACAGTCAAACTAAGAGAATTAATGTTGCTGTAATCTTGAACTGAAGAAATACATTTAAGTTGGGGGAGGGAGGTGTAGGTATATTTCCATAATAAAAATGCAATTGTCTATTTCACATTCTTTTCATAACAATCCACCTATATGAAATGGGATCTTTCAGCTGACAAATTAATAAAACAGCTTCAAAAGCATGTAACAGTACAAGGGAGCAAAACATTCAAACCTGGTAAAAAAAACCATACTGTTAACAGAATTAAGTATAGCAGAAATATACCTAACCATCCTTCTGTAAAGCATTATATGTGATGGCCAAGCTCTGCTTCTGAAATCAGACTACCTAGAAATGGTTCCACCACTTACTAGCTTGTTCAAACTTTGGTCAAGTTATTTCACCTCTCTGCCTTAGTAACTCATAGAGAAATAGTACTATCTACATCTTGAGGCTGTTACGAGGATTAAATAACCAATTCAAATTATGCTTTAGGAATATATACTAGTGTATAGTAAGTATTAGCTATTATTATTACTGTGCACCTTCAACATCAGAAGTTGATGCTATTCCACACTAATCTTATTTACTAAGTTAAAGAAAAAATTTAAATTGTGGCAAAATATACATAAAATTTACCATTGTACTCATTTTTAAGTTTACAGTTCAGTAGTGTTAAGTACTTTCACATTATTGCACAATAAATCTCCAGAACTCTTTTCAACTTGCAAAACAAACTCTATACACATTAATTAAACAAAACCCCATTCTCTCTGCCTTTCCCCAGCCCATGGCAACTACCATTCTATTTTCTGTCTCTGAATGTTATTATTCTGGATACTTCACACAGGTAGAATTATACAGTATTTGTCTTTTTAGCATAGTGTACTCAAGGCTTCTGCTATAGCATGTGTCGGAATTTCCTTCCTTTTTAAAACTGAAATAGTCGTGTGTGTGTGTGTGTCTACGTGTACCACATTTTGTTTATCCATTCGTCTGTCCATGGATCTGGGTTGCTTCTATCTTTTGGCTATTGTGAAAAATGCGGCTAGGAACTTGCATGTGCAAATATCTCTTTGAGACTCTGTTTTCAATTCTTTTGAGTATATACCCAAAAAGTGGAACTGTTGAGCAATATAGTAATTCTACATTTAATTTTTTGAGGAATCGCCATACTGTTTTCCATATTAGCTACACCATCTACATTCCTACTAACAGTGCACAAGGTTATAATTCTCTATATCTTTGCCAACACCTATTTTCTGTTTTTGACAGTAGGCATCCTAATGGATGTGAAGCAGTCTTATTCTGTAAATTTTATACATACTTATGTATTTCTTATAATTAGTACATTATTAGCTTCTGACAGTCTCAGATTTTCTTTCTCAGATTTCTGCCACATACTATCACATCCTAGACCAGGAGACATATATGCAAGTGTGTGTTGGCTCCTCAACTAGATTACAAGATCCTTAAGTTTATTCTTATAGCTGTTTTGTATTAAAACAACACAAAAAAAACTCAAAGAGGAACAAATCAATAATAAATGTAAATTCTTTTATATTTTCTAGCCTCCCCCAAATTAAAAAAGCAGTATCACTAAGTGGGTAAGAGCTTTAGCTCTAAACTGAGATTAACCTGCGTTCAGATTCTACCTCAGCCACTTATTAGCTGTGTGACAACTTAAGTATTTGAGCCTCTGTTTCTTCATCTGTAAAATAGGGACAATATAAGGTTCCTGTGAAGGTTAAAATAAAAAGTATATGTAAAACAGGGACGACAGACTTTGTGTTTCCAAAATGGCGGCAGCAACGGATGTGGATACCCCGAGCGGCACCAACAGCGACGCGGGCAAAAAGCGCTTTGAAGTGAAAAAGGGGAATGCAGTAGCCCTCTGGGCCTGGGATATTGTGGTTGATAACTGTGCCATATGCAGGAAACACATTATGCATCTTTGCATAGAATGTCAAGCTAACAAGGCATCCGCTACTTCAGAAGAGTGTACCGTTGGCATGGGGAGTCTGTAACCATGCTTTTCACCTCCACTGCGTCTCTCCCTGGCTCAAAACATGCCAGGTGTGTCCATTGGACAACAGAAAGTGGGAATTCCAAAAGTATGGGCACTAGGAAAAGACTTCTTCCATCAAGCTTAATTGTTTTGTTATTCAGTCAATAACTTTCCCTGCTGTTACCTAATTATAAATTAGATGGAACTGTGTTTTTCTGCTGTTTTTTCAGTTTGCTGTTTCTGTAGCCATATTGTATTCTGTGTTAAATAAAGTCCAGTTGGATTCCAAAAAAAAAAAAAAGTATGCATAGAGCACTTAACTTAGCACACAGTAGGCCCTCATTAACTCAATAACAAAAATAATTATGTTAATGATAAAGTTGCAATGGTTACTACATATAGTCATGCATCACTCGTGACAGGGGTAAGTTCTGAAAACTATGTTGTTAGGTGATTTTGTCATTCTACCAATATCACAGAGGGTCTTTCCATAAACTTAGATGGTATAGCCTGCTTCTACACCAACACTATATAACCTATTGCTCCTAGGCTACAAATCTGTACAGCATGTTACTGTACTGAATACTGCAGGCAATTGTAACACAATGGTAAGTATTTGTGTATCTCAACATAGAAAAAGTACAGAAAAAATACAGTATTATACTCTTATGAGACTGCCAACATTCATGTGGTCTGTTGTTGACTAAAATGTCAATTTAGAAGTGAAAAATCAAGGGCTCAGATTCGCATATTTTTCTTTACCATAATATTCAAGAAATTTACTAAAGGTATGTTTTACTTATTGCCGTATATACTAACTATAAATATGTGTAATATTTATAGTTAGTTTATAGTTTCTATTTTCAAAATATTGCTATTTTCTATTAAAATTTTGAAGGTGGATGAGGTCCAGAGCTATATACCAATTATAAAATTGATGGTTTTAAGATTTTCTAAATAATCTGACATCTGGTAAAAAGTAAAAGGCATGCATATCCTTGGATCTAGCAATGCTACTCCTTGGTTTAATCCTAAAGAAACTATTGCCCATGTGCACAAGGAGACAGATAAAAAATGTTCATAGCCACACTGCTTGTAACAGCAAAAAAGAGAAACAACCTCAAAGCCCATCCACAGGAGAATACTCAATAAAGTATGGTAAAATCATGTATTAGAACACTATACAACATTGAAATAAATAAACTATAACTACACGTAGCAACATAAAGTTCTAGCAATAATGAACAATGTCATAAGATACAAACAGTATCATTTCATTTATGTAAAGTTCAAAACATGTAAACTTGAGTTCTTTAAGGATTTATTGAAAACTACAAAGAAAAGCAAATGAAAGAGAAATACTGAAATAATATATTGATTTGGACGCCAGGTAGATGATTACTGGGAGAGAGAGATGAACACAAAATGGCACACAACATTACATTGTATTAGGTATTATAAGTAATTTAGAAGTGATTTAAAGTGTAGAGGAAGACATGAATAGGTTATATGCAAATACTACATCATTTTATATCAGAGACTTGAGCCTCCACAGATTTTGGTATCCACAGGAGGTCCTGCAACCAATCCCCAAGACATGCTAAAGTATGACTGTATTCTATTTCTTAAGATGAGTGGTGCATATATTAGTGTTCATTTTATCATTCATTATAATTTACTTGTTCAATTAAGGCATTCCTTGCTTCAGTTGTTTCCTTCAGCAATTCAGGATCGCTCACTTCCAAGAGGGGCTTTCTCTCAAAGTCTTTTCCATCATTTGAATTGGAATTCCAAAGAAGTTTTTCTTTGGTTACTACATCCACCAGTCCTTTGAACGTTTTGGCTTCACCAATTGGTAACTATAAGTCAGAGTGAGATTAACATCATTAAATGATCACTCACTGAAAACTACATTGATGACAAGTCTTTTCTAATTGCACCACTTTCCCCAAAATGTCTATTATCACCATTATAATTATCTATGGCTATTTTTATTTATCCCAACTTCTTCAAAAAGGTTTCAAGACAGCTTTGGAAATGTATATATTGTCACAATAAAATAAATTAATGAGGAAACTGAGAAGGAGCTAATGCTATCTATTAATCAATTTACCTGTAAAAGCAAAGGCTTTGCCTTTAACTTCTCTCTGATGCTTTCGACTGCATACTTAAAGCTATAAAAAGCAAAATAATTATAGTTAAAAACATGGTTAAAAATTCTGTACCAAAGGTAGAAAAAGAGGGAAAAAAACTCTCACAGGTTTTAAGAATGTTTTCTAAAATTTGAACCTACTTTATTCTCTTTAACATTCACCATTTAACAGTTTTCTAGAGAAAAATGTCTGGAATTCATTTTAGGTCAATTTCAGATATCAGTAATTAACCTAATCCTGCCACAGAGGTGCTTGGGGTATTATTATTATCGTGAGCTTCACATAACTATACTTTGCAATTAAGATTAAATGAATTGACCAATGTCACATGAATAATAAATTGCAATTAGGATTCCAATTCGAGATCTGTGATACGTCAAAGATTCTTTCTTCTATAACTAGGTTTGCTATCACATAAGGCTACCAGCTATCTTCCAAGACCCTGCCTAGTCTTTGGCATTCTTCGTATCATATGCCATGCTATTCATTTCTATGCTAACACCGCGGCTGGCTACCTCTAGAACACATGCCATCTTTGGCACACGGGCTGATTTATACATACATGCAGGTCATTCCAATCTCAATGTTTTTTTCCAGAACCAGCCTATTATCCAGTCATCTCCCTCCCCATTGCCAAAGGCACTGTCTGGCAATAAATGAGTACTTCCGTCTACCACAAGGAATTCCAAGCAGAAAAGGGTCAGAACTTGAGGCTAGTACATTTTAAAGGCTGCTGGGCTATTAGTAATCAAGACAAGGTCCTTTAAACAAACAGCCTTAGATTTACTGTAGAGACTGAGATAAACACAAAGCATATTACTGTGTAGTTTTAGGGGAGGTATAGTTTATTTCTCTATAGTTTCATTTTTGCCATTCTCTCACCTCAGATGACAATCTCTCCCTATCATATTTGTTCTAAATCTTTCAAATATTCTTGATTCTCTGAATTATGTTCTCAGAGCAATGTATCCATTTTGAATTACCACTCTATAAGTCTCTGACCATGACCACTACATCAGCATTAACTCTCTTCTGCCCTATATGCAGGTTTTACAGCACCTACATTCTCCTCTTCCAGTTCCCTTTTATTGAGAGTTATCTTAGTAGCTAACAAAATCAGAGAATAAGGAAGAATACCTTCAACTGCAGGAAACAATTCTCTATTCTCTATCTTTAGCAATGATGGGAAGCACCATAACCTTCAGCAATACAGGGACTATATACTATACAGTTCTAAAGAGAATCAATGGAATCATCAAGATGCCACTTTGATCCTAGAAATATGATTCAGTCTCTGTATACTAGAAACAGGATGCTTCACCATCTATCAGCTCTCTATTAGTCCCCAGTTATTATATAACTTATAGATTAGCTGCTTTGAATTTTTTTTTATGGGAATAAACTGGGATTCCATGGAATATTTACACCCTATAATACAATAGGAAAAAAAACAGCTATTTCTAAATTTAAGTTATAGTTCATTAAAAGCTCAAATTGTAGTTTCACTCTGATAAGCCAATGAAACACACTTTAAATACCTTGACTGAAACACATTTTAAATACCTTGCTCCAGTTTTGTCCATCTTGTTTAAAAAACAGATTCGAGGTATTTTGTGTTTATCAGCTTGCCTCCATACTGTGAGAGTCTGGGCCTAAAACAAAGATGAGGAAAAAAATACACATTGTACAAAAGTAACTATGGTACTAGGCCTGGAATGAACAGATTCAAAAATCTACTGTCACATGGAATTGGGCCCTATTCTAGTAGAGAATTAGTGCCACATTTCTACGGTCACTCTTTTGCTATCAAATTAACACAGCTGGGAATATGATGAAGTGTGAAGGAGAGTGTCCTTAAAACCACTTGAGAATACTCTGGGTGAACTAGGTGGCTGCTGAAAGGGAATTAACACCTAGGAAGTACTGAGAATCATGGAAAGTGAACTTAACTGAGAATCAGGAGACCTACTTTTTGTTTGGTTTCACTTTCATTGCAAAGGTCATAATGACACTGAATTCAGTTAATGTCAGGTTAACTGAATTACTTTTGCCCTAATTACTTCAGACACTTGTTTTTAGGTAAAAGAAACATAGGAGTGTATTATAAAAATGCTCTTATGATTTTAAAAATTACATAGTCTACTGTGAACATTCAGGTACACTAAAGAACTTTTAAGGGAGAAAAAAGCTGCAATTCTCACTTTTCTTCCATTTGGCTTCTTTTAATTTCATTTTTTGCACATATTAAATAAATATATAGTTTGAGTCTACTATAATATCTGTGCCTAATAGAGTCTAATAGCCCTGAAGCAAAGCATAAAAAGGCTAAAGTGCCAACATGAGTTATAGTAGAAGCCAGTTTGTTATTTTTTAGGTAAAATTTATATACAATAAAATACAGATATTAAGTATGTACCTCAATAAGGTTTGATAAAAGTCTGTCTGTGTAACTACTACCCCAAGTAGGACACAGAACACTCTATTACTCCTGAAATTCTTCTCCCTGTCTTCTATAAGCAACCTGTCCCAATTTATGTCACCATGGATTCAGTGTCTTATTCTTGAACCACATATAAAATAGCATGGATTCTTTGGCTCAACATGTTTCTAACATTCATCCACATTGTTAGGTATTATCAGTTCTTTTTAATTATATAAATGTACCAGTTTGTTTTCCTGTTCACCTGTGGACACGGACTTGGACTGTTTCTAGTTTGGACCTCTTATGAATTTAGCTGCTATAAAAATTCTGAACACATCTCTGGTGGACAAATGTCTTCATTCTCTTGGATAAAGATATAGGAAAAGAACTGCTTGAGTATACTGAAACTTTGTAAGAAACTTACGCCAGGTGCAGTAGCTCACACATGTAATCCCAGCACTTTGAGAGGCCAAGGCAGGTGGATCACTTGAGATCAGTAGTTCAAGACCAGCCAGGCCAACATGGTAAAACCCTGTCTCTTCTAAAAATACAAAAATTAGCCAGGTGTGGTGGTGCACACCTGTAGTCCGAGATACTTGGAAAGCTGAGGCATGAGAATCACTTGAACCCAGGAGACAGGTCACAGTGAGCCAAGATTGCGCCATTGCACTCCAGCCTGGGCAACAGAGTGAGACTCCATCTCAAAAAAAAAAAAGTAAATAAAATAAAATTCCAAATAGTCTTCCAAAGTAGTTACATTATTTTGTAGCCTTTTTTTTTTTTAATTGAGACAGGGTCTCACTCTGTTGCCCAGGCTGGAGTGCAATGGTGAGATCAAGGCTCACTACAGCCTCAACCTCCTTGGGCTCAGGCAATCCTCTCATGTCAGCAACCTGAGTAGCTGGGACTACAGGTGCATGCCACCACATCCGGCTAATATTTTTTTGTATTTTGCAGAGATGGGGTTTTGCTGTGTTGCTCAGGCTAGACTCTTAACTCCTGGTCTCAAGTAAACCAACCTGCCTCAGCCTCCCAAACTGCTGGGATTACAGGCCATGAGACACCATGCCCAGCCTCTATTCTGCAGTCTTATCAACAATGTGCGAGATTTCTAGTTGTTCCACATCTTCACCAACATTTGCTATCACTCTTTTTAATTAGAAGCATTCTTTTGGGTGTGAAATTGAATCTGTGATTTTAATTTGCATTTTCCTGATGACTAATGAGATTATGCCTCTTTTCATTTGCTTACTAGTCATTCATATGTCTTCTTTTGTGAAGTGTCCATTCAAGTCTTTTGTCCATTTTTTTCTGGGTTGTTATTATTGACTTATAGTTCTTCATATAGCCTGAATACAAGTCCACGGCTATACATATATACTGTAACTACTTCAGCATTTATTTCCCAAGAACAATCATATTTTTCTATATAACCAATACTATTATAGCATTCAGCAAATTTAACATTTGTATAATACGTTTATCTAACATTACAAATATTTTCTCATAGTCTATGCCTTGTGTTTTTTATTTATATATTTTTTTTGTTTTAATGAACAGCTGTACTTTTTATAAAGTTCCAGGAATCAACTTTTATGTTTCATGCTTCTTATGTCTTCTAAGAAACTTTTACCTACCCAAAGGCTGTAAAGATATTGTTCTTCTAGAAGCCACACACACACACACACACACACACACACACACGCAAACACTGTGATCCTCTCCAAATTAATTTTTGCATATGATAAGGTGGGTGTGGGGGGCTGAATATCATAAATTTTCAAACAACAAAAACATACTGCAAATCAGAACAAACAACAAAAAACTCCCACCATCCCACCTGCCAGCTAAAAGCCCATCCATTGTTTAGAACAAGAGCCTTCTGCTTCACAAATTCAGAAACTTCCTATTTAAGCACATGTCAATCTTGTAAGTAATGCAATCTGTTTGAATGATTAAGCGCCAAATTTATATAAAGTTGTAACAACAGAAAGGTGGAACTATCAGGAAATAAGGTGACCCAGAAAGAAACAGAAATAACAATGTATAATCAATCTCACACCATAGTGTCTTCTGCCAGAATCCATAAAACTATGGCAAGCTAACTTGTTAGCTTTAAAGGAAGGTAGAATCTCTCATCCTTCACAGTTCTTGACACTAGACCTCATATTTCTCCTTCTACTATGAAATTTCTGAGATCATATATAGATTACATATCAATATTAAATTCTGATTTCCTTTTACCATTATTTGATTTACATGAACTTACCAAATAGATGAGTATAGTTAACTAAATCTCATATATTCTACTTTTTAAAAAATCATGCTGTTCTACTTCACTTTACTTCGGCAATACTTTTTACCTCGACACCAGCAGAGGCATCAAATACAGCCACTGCACCATCCAATACTCTTAGGCAGCGCTCAACCTCCAAGGTAAAGTCCACGTGACCTAAGAAAAAGATAAAACATATAATACCTAAAATCTTTTTAACAAAACAAACAAAACCATTATATGATCCAGCAATCACACTATGTATATATATGTACACCTAGGAGTTAGATTTCAATACTTTGGGGGGTGTGTGTATGTGTGTGTGTGTGTGTGTGTATACATATACACACACACACACACAATGTGTATACATACACACACATATATACATACATACACACACCCAAAGTATATACACATATATACACATGTATATATGTGTATATACATATGTACATATACATGTATACACACACATACACACATACCCAAAGAATTGAAAGCAGAGTCTCAAAGACCTATTTGCATACCCATATTCATGGCAGCACTACTCACAAGAGACAAAAGGTGGAAACAACCCTAATGTCCACTAATGTATGAATTAAAAAAATGATACATACATACAATGGAATAGTATACAGAATAAAAAAGGAAATACTGTAGCATATTCTTACATGCTACAATATGGGAAAATTTGAGGGCTTTATGCTAAGTGAAATAAGCCAATCATAAGAGGACAAATACTATATGATTCCACTTACAACAGGGATCTAAGCTAGTCAAATTCATAGGTATACAAAGAAGATGGTGGTTAGCAAGGGTGGATAGAGGGGACAAAAGGGAATTGTCCAATTAATATAGTTTCATTTCTGCAAGATAAAAAAGTTCTAGGCCAGGTGTGGTGGCTCATGCTTTTAATCCCAGCACTTTGGGAGATCATGGCGGGCAGATCATGAGGTCAGGGGTACAAGACCAGCCTGGCCAACACAGTGAAAACCCATCTCTACTAAAAATACAAAAATTGGCTGAGTATGATGGCGGGCACCTGTAATCCCAGCTACTTGGGAGGCTGAGTCAGGAAAATTGCTTGAACCCAGGAGGCAGAGGTTGCAGTTAGCAGAGATCGTGCCATTGCATTCCAGCCTGGATGAAAGAGCAGACTCTGCCGCTGAAAAAAAAATAAAGTTCTGGATATCTGTTTCATAGCAATGTGATTACACTTAACACTACTGAACTGTACACTGAAAAATGGTTTACATGGTAAATTTTGTAACATGTTTTTTTACCACAATCAAAAGCAAAACAAAAACCCCAAACAAACAAAAAACTTTGGACGTAGCATCTCTGTATTACTGGAATAGTACCATACCTGGTGTATCAATTAGATTGACTCTATACCCCTTCCAATCAAACGTAACAGCAGCTGACTGAATAGTAATGCCTCTTTCTCTCTCTTGGGCCATGAAATCTGTCACTGTGTCTCCATCATCAACATCTAGCCAGGAAGAAGACAATACAGTCTTAATAGTAAGTGTATTTTATTCTTGCTCAATATCTACCTGAGACAGTTTAATCTGCCCTAAGAGAAATCGTTCCTTAGGTTTAATAGAACCTTGACTCTTTCACTAAGTAAATCTTCATGGTAGAAAAAGTTTTTCAACTAGACTAGTAATTTTGCAATAAAAGTAATTTTTCGCCAACTAAAATGAAAATCTTTTGTTTACTGAACCATATATTTCTTTTATTTCTTACACACCTTAACTATCATTACGCCCTCTTTATCTGGTATCCTTCCTTCCTGATCCTTTGATAGAAGGCACAGTGGGACAGTGAAAGAACACAGACAGACATAGCTTTAAATCCCAACTTTACCTCTTAGCACTCTATGATTCTAAGCAAACTACTTAACCTAGTTTGTAAAATAAGGCTAGTAAAGCCATCCTTGCTGGGTTGTTATAAAGATAAAATGAGACATTATATAAAGTACCTAGTCTAGCAGATGATAAATGGTAGCCACATGGAATGAGGTAGAGAAAAAAATTCATCCAATAGTAAATTATCCTTACAAACCCATCTCATTACTAAATTTTCAAAGAGAAGGGATTTATTTGTACGAATGTAAGTAGTCTTACACAACTTCTACAGTATAAACTCACAAAAAAACACTGTCCTGAACTTGGCCAGGTACAGTGGCTCATGCCTGTAATCCCAGCACTTTGGGAGGCCAAGGAGGGCGGATCATGAGGTCAGGAGATCGAGACCATCTTGGCTAACATGGTAAAATCCTGCCTCTCCTAAAAATACAAAAATTAGCTAGGCATGACGGCACGTGCCTATAGTCCCAGCTACTCAGGAGGCTGAGGCAGGAGAATCACTTGAACGTAGGAGGCGGAGGTTGCAGTGAGCCAAGATCATGCCACTGTATTCCAGTCTGAGCGACAGAGCAAGACTCCATCTCAAAAAAAAAAAAAAGAACTATCCTGAACGTTATCAGAAAAATTCATTGAAATTATTCTGCAGTAAAATTCTGCAGCTGAATTATGTATATTATTCTAATAACCTGATGGCAGGTGCCTGTAATCCCAGCTACTCAGGAGGCTGAGGCAGGAGAAATGCTTGAACCTGGGAGGCAGAGGTTGCCGTTAGCCAAGACTGTGCCACTGCATTTTAGCCTGGATAACAAAGTGAGATTCTGTCTCAAAAAAAAAAAAAGAAGAAACAACTTCAGAGCTCAATGACAAGGCTTTCAAATTAAAGGATAATTTGTAAAGGATAATTTACTATTGGATGAAGTTTTTCTCTACTTCATTCCATGTGGCTACCATTTATCCTCTGCTAGACTAGGTACTTTTTTTTTTTTCTTTTTTCTTACCAGGCACAGAAAGAAAAATACTGTATGTTTTTTTTTAGAGAGAGAGAGGAATTTTTTTTTTTTTTTTTTTTTTTTAAAGAGAGAGAAAGAAGTAGAATAAAAGAGAAAAAAGAAAGAAAGAGAAACGGAGAGAGAACGAAAATCTTGCTCTATTGCTCAGGATTTCATTTAAATCTGTGAAATGCTTATGCAATTACTAAAAATGATTCATTTCCTATTATGTGATCACTTTTAGAATAGGTATAATATTGAAAAAATATATGTTTTATGGATATGGGGGGTAGGTTCTGTAAATATTTATTAAATTTGCTTGTTTCAGGTCTGAGTTCAAATTTTTTTTTTTTTTTTCTTTTTCTTTCCATTAGGTTGGTAGATCTACCTCCATCCCTTTATGTGAAGTCTTTGTGTGTCCTTGCCTATAAGAAAGGTCTGAATACAGCGTACCGATGGGTTTTAACTTTTTATTCAGTTTGTCTAACTGTATGTTTTGATTGGGGCATTTAATCCCTTTAAGTTGAGACTTGATATTGATATATGTGAATTTAATACTGTTATTTAAGGCTAACTAGCTGTTTGCCCATTAGTTGATGTAAATTCTTCATTGTTGTAATATTCTTTACTTTTTGATAAGTTTTTAGGATAACTGATGCTGGTTGTTCGTTTCCGTATATAATGCTTCTTTCAGAAGTTGTTGCAGAACAGGCCTGGTGGTAATGAAGTCTCTGAGTTCTTGCTTGTTTGCAAAAAATTTTATTTTTCCTTGGCTTGTAAAACTTAGTTTGGCTGGATATGTGATTCTGGGTTGAAGGTTTTTTTCTTTAAGGATGTTAAATATTAACCCCCACTCT
>CAUYQU010086757.1:0-19607 GCA_963574635.1 Cheracebus regulus
GTCTATAGTCGATGGGCATTTGGGTTGGTTCCAGGTCTTTGCTATTGTAAACAGTGCCGCTATGAACATACGTGTGCTTGTGTGGTGCTCATCATCACTGATTATTAGAGAAATGCAAATCAAAACCACGTTGAGATACCACCTCATGCCAGTTAGAATGGTGATCATTAAAAAATCTAGAGGCAACAGATGCTGGAGAGGATGCGGAGAAATAGGAATGCTTTTACACTGTTGGTGGGAGTGTAAATTAGTTTAACCATTGTGGAAGACAGTGTGGCACTTCCTCAAGGACCTAGAAATAGAAATTCCATTGGACCCAGCAATCCCATTACTGGGTATATACCCAAAGGATTATAAATCATTCTATAGTGAGTCTTATCAGCAAGCATGAATTCTCCTACTTTGTTCTTTCCAGAATTGTTTTAGATATTCTGGGTCCCTTGAAATTCCATATGCATTAGGATCAGCTCATCAATTTTTATAAAAAAGAAAGTTGGGAGTTGTTCTGATAGGAGTTGTGTTGGACAGGTAGATTAGTTTGGGGAATATTGCCATTTTAACAATGTTAACTTTTCTGATTCATGAACATGGAGTTTTTTCCACTTTTTTTTTTGGATTTTTAATTTGTTTCAACAGTATTTTATCATTTTCAGAGTAAAAATTTAACAGCTTTTGTTGAATTTTATTCCTAAGTCCTTATTCTTTTTGATTCTATTGTCAATAGAATAGTGTTCTTAATTTCATTTTCATGTTGGTTGGGTCAAATGAATTTTGTATATTGATCTTGTATCCTGCCACCTTGTTATACTCATTTGTTTGTTTCAATAGTTTTCCCCTCTTTTTCAGTGAATTCCTTAGGATTTTCTATAAATAAGATTGTCATTTGAAAGTAGAGAAAATTTTACCTGTTTCATTACAATCTGGTTGTCTTTTATTTTTTTATTGCCTAATTGCCCTACCTAGAACCTCTAGTACAATGTTGAATAGAATTGGCAAGGCTGGACATTCCTGTTTTGTTCTTGAATTAGGAGGAAAGCATCTACTTGTTCATGATCAAGTATGATGCTATCTGTGGTTTTTACATAGACTCCCTTTATCAGATTGAGGAAGTACCATTCCATTCCTAGTTTGTTGATAATATTGTCATGAAAGGGAGTCTGTGCTTTCAATAAGGGATTATTAAGGGCTTTTAATGAAATTTCTATTGTTGTTGTCATTTGTGCATACATTGGATGAGCATATTTTAAGATTTTTTAAAATCATATGGGACCTTAATTAACATGATTTTAAAATCTTGTTATAATAAACTTTAGGGACTGTGCCAAATCCTAATTTTTAAGGAATATTGTGTCAAATACTGCTGCAATCATTTGGGCCTTTGTTGGACACTGACAAACATTTTGATGTGTAAAGTTTTTCACTGTAATATTTTCTCCAGTGATTTTGGACCAGGCTACATCAGAGCAAAATTAATTCTATCATTATCAAACATTTATTTGAATATTATCATCAATTCATCATTCTCCATTCTTAACTGGGCGATGGCAGTAAGGACAAATTGGGTTATGCATAGAATACTTTAAATTGATTAAATCTCTCTGTTCCTAGGATTTTGGAGACCTTTTCTTACAGTTTTCTTGATAGCATCACTGAAAAAAAAGTGAGGAGTCAATATGATCATTCCCAAGGTGCAGACAGAGATGGGCAAAGGAACTTAGTCACCCTGTCCATCATTTTATCACTGAGTACTCATTACTCTGGTTGGAAAAAGAGGAGGTACTTAAGGTAAATCATCCAAAAAATTGTTTGAGCTGAAAGTTTTAAAAGGCAAGATATCAGTAATTAATACATTATTTCCCTAGAAAAATGTTAGGTTGTAGCCAATATGTGAGAAGATTTGGGGCAAAGGGATTCTAATTATTCTTAGATTACTTTTATTCCACTATTGACATCTAAGTGTAAGAATACCAGCAACAAGGACAACAAATATTTTCATAACCTTGCACAATTTACAGAGCACTTTAATATTTATTTTAATGCCTGCCATATCAATGCCATGAAACATTGATTTCAGAATAAAATAATAGTATAGGTATGGTTCATAGCAAATCATCAAAGTTCCTATACTAAAGGCTGAGATAAATTATTTTTATTTTTTGTAGCATCCTTAGATATTCATAGTAGCCCTGAAGGATTTTCTAAATAGAAAATATACTTAATGTCCAGACACTTGTCATTGTTGTTGTTTTAATATCTATATAAATTCTTTACCAACTTGCAGTGAAACAATCTCTATGCCATTTAAGGAAGGCATATGTATTAATATTAGTTGTTCTCACGCTGCTATAAAAAATACCTGAAACTGGGTAATTTACAAAGAAAAAAGGTTTAATTGGCTCCTGATTCTGCAGTCTATATAGGAGCATGGCTGGGGAGGCCCCAGTAAACTTGCAATCATGGCAGAAGGCGAAGGGGAAGTCAGCACGTCTTTACATGGCCAGAGCAGGATGAAGAGAGTGAAGGGGGAGGTGCTACACACTTTTAAACAACCAGATCTCATGAGAACTCACTCACTCAACTTTCCCCCTTGCTGTTCTCATGAGACTAAGGGGGAAATCCACCCCCATTATCCAATCACCTCATGCCAGTCTCCTCCTCCAACATTGGGGTTACAATTTGACAGGAAATTTGGGTTAGGAGAGAAATCCAAACCATATCATTATAGACTTGCCTTTTGTCTGAGGATGTAGATCTTTACTTCTATCAAGTATTTTGGTAAAAGGGCTTATTCTTCTTCCTATTGTGGGTCCCTCTGAAGTCCCTCTAGGGTTTATGGGTTTTAATGGGCTGAGAGCAAGGCTAATGCAACTGAAACTTCCTTGAAGTTCTGCAAAACTGGATGAAAGCCAGCAGGAACAGGTTTCTCATTTGAACTAAAGAGATTCGAAGGCTCAGACAGAGGACATAACACAGTTATCGGTTTTTGTTTCTTTTTCCTATAATGTACTTTGTCTGAAAGAAAAACCTACTTTTATAAATGTGAATCGACTGGAAGAGAAAATAGATTATATGCACTCTCTGAGGCCAGAAATTAGTATTTCCAAATTGAGATGAAATAATTCCCTGAGGAAAAATACTTTTTTGATCATTTACAGATTTAGACTCTGGCATTTGTAGGCTTTTCATTCATGCCCTAATAGGTTCATTCATTTCACTCACTCATTCATAGAAGCATTTATCGAGTGCCTGCTGATTTCTCAGCCTACCTCTCCCATTATTTCTTTCAACAGCAACCTATTTAGAAGGCTGCTAAAAAGATTGGCAAGTTGATTGATATTTTTAAGTGCAATCTGAATGCGGGAAATCTGAAGGTGGTTGGAAAGGCCTTTGGAAATAGGCTCATCATTCCTGCTATTTCCTCTGCTGAGAATTTGCAGGGAGCCTTCTGAAGACTAAGGGCCAGGGAAATGCTACTTGCAAGGCTCTGTATTTTCTCTTGCAAATTCACAAGGCATGCCTAGGAAGGGACTCACACTGCCCCTGCTTGCTGATCCACATGGGACTTCTTCTTGTTCCTTACGTTCAGCTTTCTTTTCTTACTATTTTTTTCTCATATGATACTTCTTATGAAAGCCAGCTTAAAATAGAGATTTGAGAGACGTATGAAAGAGACATTTCCAGAGTACGTATCTTAGCTGTTTTGATGTTATTTCTTTTGGACAATAGAGAAACCGATTTCTTAGCTAAAAGTAAATCCATAACTTCCCTGAGAAGTTGTACACAGTAAAGTATTCGTTTTATATCGATGTACCTTCCCTGCTTATTAGATAAGATCTATCTGTGTCTACACATATGGGTCAATTAATTAGGCAATACCATTCAGGACATAGGCATAGGCAAGGACTTCATGACTAAAACACCAAAAGCAATGGCAACAAAAGCCAAAATAGACAAATGGGATCTAATTAAACTTAAGAGCTTCTGCACAGCAACAGAAACAATCATTAGAGTGAACCAGTAACCAACAGAATAGGAAAAATTTTTTTGCAAGTTAGCCATCTGACAAAGGGCTAATATCCACTATCTACAAAGCACTAAAACAAATTTACAAGAAAAAAACAACCCCATCAAAAAGTGGGCAAAGGATGCAAACAGACACTTCTCAAAAGAAGACATTTATGTGGCCAAAAGATGATCATGTTCACTGGTCATTAGAGAAATGCAAATCAAAATCACATTGAGATACCATGTCACACGATCATTAAAAAATCTAGAGACAACAGATACTGGAGAGGATGTGGAGAAATAGGAACGCTTTTACACTGTTGGAGGGAGTGTAAATTAGTTCAATGATTGTGGAAGACAGTGTGGTGATTCCTCAAGGATCTAGAAATAGAAATATTACTTGACCCAGCAATCCAATTACTAGGTATATACCCAAAAGATTATAAATCGTTCTAGTATAAAGACACATGCACATGTATGTTCTTTGGAGCACTGTTTACAATAGCAAAAACTGGAATGAACCCAAATGTCCAACAATGATAGACTGGATAAAGAAAATATGGCACATATACACCATGGAATACTATGCAGCCATAAAAAGGATGAGTTCATGTCCTTTGCAGGGACATGGATGAACGTGGAAACTGTCATTCTCAGCAAACTGATACAAGAAAAGAAAACCAAACACCACATGTTCTCACTCATAAGTGCATGTTGAACAATGTGAACACATGGACACAGGGAGGTGAACATCACATACTGGGGTCTGTTCAGTGGTGGGAGATTGGGGAGGGATAACATTAGGAGAAATATCTAATGTAGGTGACGAGGGGATGGATGCGGCAAACCACCATGGCATGTGTATACCTATGTAACAATCCTGCAAGATCTGCACATGTACTGCAGAACTTAAAGTGTAATTAAAAAAAAGAAAATATATTGATCCATTGGACACTCTTTTGATTTAAGATGGAAAATTGAGTCCTTGGTGACACTTCATCATATTTTTCAAATACCATAAAAATGTCAGAATAACTGTAAAAGCAAGAATAGTACTACAGTAGCAAAGATGAATAGAGAATAAAGCTTTCAGAAGTAAAAAATATTTGGAGAGCAAACAATTTAAGAATAATTTGGGAAAATAGAAATATCTGGACTGGAGTTCATGATGAAAGTGAAGACAGGCAAGGATCTTGAAGTCTTAGGAAAAAGACAGGGCACCTGGCAATATAATTATTGCTTTCTTTTACTCCATGAAACCCTAGAGAAATCTAATGCTCAGAATCTAAAGAGGGGCTGGGCATAGTGGCTCACGCCTGTAATCCCAACACTTTGGGAGGCCGAGGCAGGCAGATGACCTGAGGTCAGGAGTTCAAGACCAGCCTGGCCAACTTGGCGAAACCTCACGTCTACTAAAAATACAAAAATGTGCCGGGCATGGTGGCAGGCACCTATAATTCTAGCTACTCAGGAGGCCGATGCAGGAGAATTGCTTGAACTTGGTAGGTGGAGGCCGCAGTGAGCTGAGATCATGCCAGTACACTCCAGCCTAGGTGACAGAGGGAGACACTGTCTCAAAAAAAAAAAAAAAAAAAAAAAAAAATCTAAAAGGGTTTGGATTCAGAAATGACCACAGACCAGTAGATGAATGTGGTGTACATTTTTAATTTTTTTGTAATCTACTCTGTAATTTTTCATCTTGGGACAATGAAAGAGAAGTGAATATGAAATCATTGTATGTAGAATAGATGGCATATGGACATTTATTGCTTCTTCAGAATACATACATATCCCCAGTATAGAATGTTAGAAAGTTTTCTTAAAACAAAAATCAAGTTTCCAGTTGTCTAAGCTTATTATCCTAGCACCTTTCCTTAGGGCATGTTCTTACCCAAAGATTAATCCTAATTAAAAGATAAGTGACAATAAAAAATGAACCAGCAGTGGAGATAAGGAAAGAAACATGACAAATGAGAGGCAGTTGAAGCATATACAACAACAAACATGCCACAAAGCATCAGAATACATTGTACAAAGATCATTCTCTGAAATCAAATAAAGAAAATATAGGATGCCTGAAACAGAACCTCAAAGATGATGCACACAAATTCAAAGAAGAGATAACAAGACAGCAGAAATGACAAGTGAACTTGCAGAGCTCCAGAAAGTTATATCTGTTGTTTGTTTTCACGCTGCTGATAAAGACATATGCAAGACTGGGAAGAAAAAGAGGTTTAATTGGACTTAAAGTTCCACATGGCTGAAGAGCCCTCAGAATCATGGTGGGAGGCAGAAGGCACTTCTTATATGGCAGCGACAAGAGAAAAATGAGGAAGAAACAGTAGCAGAAACCCCCTTTAATCACATCAGATCTCATGAGACTTATTTATTATCACGATAATAACGTGGGAAAGATTGGCCCCCATGATTCACTTACCTCCCCCTGGGTCCCTCCCACAACATGTGGGAATTCTGGGAGATACAATTCAAGTTTCGATTTTGGTGGGGACAGAGCCAAGCCATATCATTCTGCCCTGGCCCCTCCAAATCTCATGTCCTTACATTTCAAAACCAATTATGCCTTCCCCACAGTCCCCCAAAATCTTAACTCATTTCAGCATTAACCCAAAAGTTCACAATCCAAAGTCTCCTTTGAGATAAGTCTGCCTATGAGCCTGTAAAATCAAAAGCAAGCTAATTACTTCCTAGATACAATGGGGGTACAGGTATTGGGTAAATACAACCATTCCAAATGGGAGAAATTAGCCAAAGCAAAGGGGTTACAGGACCCATGCAAGTCTAAAATCCAGCAGGGCAGTTAAATTTTAAAGCTCCAAAATGATCTCCTTTGACTACAGGTCTCACATCCAGGTCATGCTGATGTAAGAGGTGGGTTCCCATGGTCTTGGGCAGCTCTGCCCCTGTGACTTCGCAGAGTACAGCCTCCCTCCCAGTTGCTTTCACAGGCTGCCATTGAGTGTCTGCAGGTTTTCCAGGCACATGGTGCAGGATGTTGGCAAATCTACCATTTTGGGGTCTGGAGGATGGTGGCCCTTTCTTACAGCTCCATTAGGCAGTACCACAGTAGGGAGTCTTTGTGGGGACTCCAACACAACATTTCCCTTCTGCACTAACCTAACTGAGGCTCTCCATGAGGGCCCTGCCACTGCAGCAAACTTCTACCTGGGCATCCAGGTGCTTCCATAAATCTTCTGAAATCTAGGCAGAGGTTCACAAACCTCAATTCTTGACCTCTGTGACTGTAGGCTCAACACTGTGTGGACGCTGCTAAGGCTTGAGGCTTACACCCTCTGAAGCCATGGCCCAAGCCAAACATTGGCCCCTTTCAGCCATGCCTGGAGTGGCTGGGACATGGGGCACCAAGTCCCTAGGCTGCATCCAGCATGAGGTCCCTAGGTCTGCCCCACAAAACCACTTTTTCCTCCCGGGCCTCCGGGCCTATGATGGGAGGGGCGGCTGTGAAGGTCTCTGTCAGGGCCTGGAGACATTTTCCCCATGGTCTTGGGGATTAACATTAGGCTCCTTGCTACTTATGCAAATTTCTGCAGCCAGCTTAAATTTCTCCTCAAAAAATGGGTTCTTCTTTTGTACCGCATCATAAGGCTGCAAATTTTCTAAACTTTTATGCTCTATTTCCCTTGTAAAATGGAATGCTTTTAACAGTACCTAAGTCACCTCTTGAATGCTTTTCTGATTAGAAATTCCTTCCACCAGATACCTTAAATCATCTCTCTAAGTTCAAAGTTCCACGAATCTCTAGGGCAGGGGCAAAATGCTGCCAGTCTCTTGGTTAAAACATAACAAGAGTCACCTTTGCTCCACTTCCCAAAAGGTTCCTCATGTTCCTCTGAGACCACTTCAACCTGGACCTTATTGTTCATATAATTATCAGCATTTTGTCAAAGCCATTCAACAAATCTTTAGGTGGTTCCAACCTTTCCCACATTTTCTTGTCTCGTTTTGAGCCCTCCAAACTGTTCCAACCTCTTCCTGTTAATCAGTTCCTAGTTGCTTCCACATTTTCAGGTATCTTTTCAGCAACACCCCACTCTACTGTTATGAATTTACTGTATTAGTTAATTTTCACACTGCTGATAAAGACATACCTGAGACTGGGAAGAAAAAGAGGTTTAATTGGACTTACTCTTCCACATGTCTAGGGAAGCCTCATAGTCATGGCAGAAAGTGAAAGTCACTTCTTACATGGCAGTGGCAAGAGAAAAATGAGGAAGAAGAAAAAGTAGAGATCCCTGATAAACCCATCAGATCTCATGAAACTTATTCACTATCATGAGAATAGCATGAGAAAGACTGGCCCCCATGATTCAATTACCTTCACCTGGGTTCCTCCACAACACGTGGGAATTCTTGGAGATACAATTCAAGTTGAGATTTGGGTGGGGGCACAGCCAATCCATATCATTATGTAACAGGAAAGAATACTTTGTTTTAGAGAAATGAAAAGCACAATAAGAATAATAGAAATGAGAGGTTAGGTACTGCTGAACACACAATCATAATCATTGTATACACATCCACATAGGGGCTTGAAAAATGATTAGAGTTGAAATATAAAAGAAAATCAATCTGAAAAAAACCTGGGCAAAAATTTAAATATGGAAAATAATGAAGATGCAACAAATGTGCAATTAATATTTCTGAAGAAGAGAACAGAAAATGAAACAAAACAAGAAGTAGTAATAAAAGAAGTTCACAACCTGCATAATTAAAGTGTACAGCTTGTCTCTGCTGAGAATTTTCAGAAAGTCTCTTAAAAACTAAGAGTCATGAGAAATGCCATCTGCAAACTCTATATTTCCTTTCACAAATTCACAATGCGTGCCTGGGATGGAGTATACAGTGCCCATACTTGCTTATTCACATAGAGTCTTTTCTTGTCATTTGGTTTAGCCTTTTGTGTCATATTAAAATGTCAATACCATGACATAGTTTGCTAACATTACTCTACTTCTGCTTAACATTACTCTACTTCTACTTATTCTAAATAAAATAATCCTGTGGGTGCCCAGGCCATCCTTCAACTCATCAAATCAATTATAAGGGCAAAAAAAAAAAATCAGCATGGCATCAGACTTCTATACAATGATAGTTAATACTAGAAAACGACAGTGAATAAGTGCCTACAATGTCTTAAGGGGAAGAAAATAAGACCAACCAAAATTTTACACAGTCAACTTGTCACTCAATTATTATGATCACCGACATGTGCAAGAATGCAGGTGGGACAGTTTTCTATTGCTGTTGTAACAAGTTACCACAAATTTCAAGGCTTAAAACAATGTAAATGTGTTATCTCAGTTTCTGCAGTTCAGAAGTCTGGATTGGTTTCATAGCTTGGTTGGTTTCCTTGCTTAGAGTCTCACAAGGCTCATGCAATTACAGTAGTCCCTCCTTGGAAATCTAGGATAATCTCCTTATCTTAATGTTAGCTGATTAGTAACCTTAATTCTATCACCTAAGTTTCTCCTGCAATTTCATACATCATATCTTCAGCATCCTAGGACTCCAGGATTAGTGTCTGGACATCTTTAGGGGGTCATTATTTGTCCTATAAGAACAGGTAACAAAATCCCTGAAAAGTGTTCTCTGTGAAAAATTGAACCAATTAAGATACATGTGAAGAAATTTTAATAGAAGAATTGGTGATAAACATGGAGCACATTTTAAAATAGAATGTGGGTTATATGGTTACATACCAGAATAAAAATAATTGTACTATTTAGAAAAATGATTGGTAGTTGCTCTAATAAGCAGCATCAAAATATCAAAGCTTTAACTCACTACATGGTTATTTCTTGTTCACATCACTGTCTGCCGAAAGTTTAGTGAGTTTCTTTAGTAGTTACTCTCCACATGGTGACTTAGGAATCCAAGGCACTTTCCAATGTGTGATTCTACTGTCTTGCAGTTCTTTGCTTTTAATTAAATGCACAGGAGAGACAGAAAGAGAAGATTTTCATGTGAAATTCTAGAGGCCAGAACTGGAAGTTGTTTACATCATTTTTGTTCACATTCCTTTAGCAGAATTGGTTACATGAGGCAATCTAGCTACAAGGGAGGCTGGGAAATGTAGACTTTCCATGTTCCTAATAAGAGAACATGATATTGGTATATATCCACTTTCTGCCACAATGACCTTTAATGATATAGAAATAATGATGTTACTACTCTTTCTGATCTAAATCAGCAATTGTAAACTTGGAGAGAAGTTGGGAGAATATTTACATATATTATTCCTTTACCTTTCATAGTAACTGCTTAAAAAGCCAATGAAATAAGATTTTTCATCATCTATGTATATGTGTGTGTGTGTGTGTGTATATATATATATATGTATATGCAATTATCAGAAGAGCTAAAAACGTGAACATAAGCAACTGAAATCAGGAGGTGGAGGCAACTTTGGTTTGGGAAGTATTACGTAGTAATTACCACATCTGTTATAGTGGGTGGTCACTAATGTATTCTCTACAATTGATAATTAAATAAACCAAAATTTAAGTTTATTGTATAAAATTCTAGTTATTGACATAGCATTTGGAGCTAAAAACTATCAACTTCAGAGGACACAACTGAATTAAACAAAGGAAAAGAAGATAATATAGGAAAATACAAAACACAAAAGAACTTAAAAACAAAGCATAGCATGAAACAACAAATGAAAGCAAAAAATGGCATATCAATATGTAGAAATGAGATAATGTACCCATTAAGTGAAAGACATTTACTTGAATATGAATGTATATGTGTGTGTAGAGTTGCACTAAAAATAAGATGGGGTAGCAGATACTACATTTACTCCCCTTTTGGAAATGACCAAACTGGCTGAAGTACATAAAATAATTTTCAAGTCACTGGAACTTTGGCAAGGTCTTAGTGCATTCAGGCTGTTATAACAAAATCTTATAAATTGACTAGCTTATAATTATATCTGGAGCTCACACAGAACTAGGAACACTTTCCACCAGCCAAACTGGAAAAGCTCATATTTCAGTAATATTCAGTAGAATACTCCTCAGAATGGACTTGCATCAATCAAGGGGCAAAATTAGCCCTAGAATAAATACTGCTTTTGTCTTTCCCTAACAGAATTTATTAGGAAGACCCTCAAAGGATTAAACTTCTTTCCAAGCAACTTAACTGTGTCAAAGAACAAAGTTAAGAAACTTTAAAGAAATACAAAATTATTTAGCACCCAAACAAAGTAAAATTCATGGCTACTGGTAATGTAAAATTAGATATTAACAACTTTGGGAAAAAGTTTGGCAGTCTCTTAAAATATATACCTAACATACGATCCAGGCAGTTCACTGCTAACTAGTTTCCTTCCCAAAAGAAATGAAAATATATGTCTATGTGAATACTCATATACTAATATTCATGGCAGCTTTGTTATTAATGGACAAAACAACCCAAATGTCCATCAACATTGGAATGGAAACAAGAAATGTCGATCAACAAGTGAATAAACAAAATATGCCATACCTATATAATGGAATATTACTCAGCAATAAAAAGGAATAAAAGGAATGAACTAATGATGCATGCAACAACGTGGATAAATCTCAAAATAATTATGCTGAATGAAAGAAGCTAGAAAGCAAAAATTTCCTACTGAATGATTCCATTTATATAAAAATCTAGAAAATGCCAATTAGTCTTTAGTGAAATAAAGCAGAACAGTAATTGTGTGTGACACGGTGGGAAAGATTTGAACTGGAAGTAGGGATTACCAAGAGGCATGAGAAAATGGTTTTACAGGTATATATGTAGTTTAAAATGATCAAATTACATACCTTAAAAATATTCAGTTTATTTTATATGAATTATATGTCAATAAAACTGATAAAAATGACAAAGAATTAAACTAAAAAAGATGGACGAAAACATATTAATAAAATGTAAATTAAAAAGGATATGCTATTAACATCATAGAAGTATGAAATCAAGATAAAAAGCTGTAAACAAGACAACATGGGTTTAATTCTCATGAATCTTAATGCACAAAATAAACTATCATCAGAATGTATAAGGCAAAAATTATAGGCAACAAAGGGCAAAGAGGAATGTATAAAATACCAGGAATATTTAATATATATATTTAACATATTTCTCTCATCCTACGATGGATGACAAACAAAAGGTAAAAACATGGGATGGGGAAGGTAATAAATGTATTCTTCTCAAGATGGCTGACTCAAAGCAGCTAGTGTACTAGCTCATGGATAGAATAAAAGTGGTGAGTAAATCCTATCTCCTCAACTGATACATCCAGGTGTACACATTGGGATTGATCAAGGAAACAACCCACAGAGAATAGAGAGGAGCCACACCGGACAACTGTCCACCCAGGAGGGGCATAGAGCCAGGGGAGACTTCCCCACTACCAGGAAATGGTGAACGAGTTAGAGTCCCCAGGGACTCATACTTACACCATAGACCTTTGCAACCCTGGGCTCAGGCTATCCCCTTGTGAGTCAGCCCCACAGTCTGTAGCTCTCAGACTGTCATGCCCGGGGCTACAGGGAGTTTGGGCAAAGCTGCCGCTCAGGCACATGGAATCCCAAGAGGCTTGGATCCCTGCGTAGTGGCTGCAGTTCTGGCAATGGGGATGTCAGGCTCCCTTGCATGACTCCAGGAAAAGGGCTGAATCTAGTTGGCTGAGCAGCTACTGATTGCAAGCCTCACTTCTACTGCACCTCAGAGGATAAAGCCCACTGGCCTGGGACTATCGCTGTGGTGGACATCGGGCTGATAGCAAATCTCCATTTCCCTGGGATGGAGCTCCCACAGGCAGAGGTAAGCTGCCATTTTTGCTGTCTCACAGCTCTTGTTGCTGTTGCCTTCAGGCTGTGGAATGTTCACTTCTTAAAAAGTCTGAGTGCTTGTATGAATGTATCACTTTAAGAAGAGTAACTGCAATGTTATTTACACTGTCCCAAAGCATATTACATTGTTTCTCAAAATAAGTCTGCTCCTGAATCATCTGATTCAAGAGCACCTGCGGTGCTCAAATTTGCTTTTATAACCCAGAATTGCCAAATTATAGCCTGTGAATGTGAGGTCTGGGAATGTGCATTTTTATGAAGCTTTCCAAGTCTTTCTTATGCACATGAAAGTTTGAGGACCACTGACACAGATGGCAAAGGAAAGTTTTCAATGTCTTACAAAGCCAAAATATCACCAACACCAAAACCTGACAAATATATATTTTTAAAAGCCCACAGATCAGTTTTACTCGTGAATATTGATGCAAATATCCTAAATAAAATTTTAGCAAATAGATTAAAGCAGCACAGATAGAGCTCATTCCCAGAAAGCAATGATGGCTCAGTGTTAAGAAATCTATTAATACAATTCATAATATTAGCAGAATAAAGTCCAAATTCCTCATTATTACTGACAAGACTCTCCAGGAGTTGTTTGTGCACGCACCACTTTTACTGCTCAGTGTGTCACATTTTGAAATCCAATGATAATGAATGGCATATCACCCCATATGAAACACACCATATGGTTTCTCACTGTAATGTGTTCTCTCATGCTGTTTCTCCCTCAAGCGACCAACACACTAAACTAAGTTTCAATTTAGGCACCACAAATTCAAACATGGCTTCCCTGGCTGCTTTTTCTTTCTGAGTGGGTTAGGTGTCCTTTTCGCCCTATTTATTAAAATATACCATGCATATCTCTAGCATTATATATATTGCATATTATATTGTAATTATGTGGTCATGTGAAGATCTCCTCAATGAAACTGAATTTACCACTGTATTCAAAGCAGAATCTCTGGAATAGAGCCTATTCATTAAATATATTTAAGTGTTGAATAAATGAATGTCAATGGGAGGCAAATTTCTTCCACATGGGGTCACATACATGCTCAGGATGAATTTTTCATTTTCCACCTGGTGGTTATGGTACGGTGTTCATTTAACTTGTATGCCTGTTGAGAACCGAACCATTTAAGCACATAAATAAGTGGGAGAAAAATGGGAAAACCACATTTGCACAACAGGAAGGCAACCTGGTTGATCAGAATTTTTTAAAAAATGATGTAGGGGTTTGGAGACATTTATCAATTTGATTCAATGAACATGAACACTTTATTTTAAATATCTAGTTAAATAAAATGGCTGGTTGATATTTGCTTAAATTATTTTTATTATCATTTCAAGAGTCACTGAAATGTGTCTGGTTGTATCTATCTGACCAAAAAAAAAAAAAAAAAAAAAAAGTGGTCACACCACTCTTAGTAAGCTGTTTGATAATTCTGGAAATAAAAGGATCAAGTTTCTTAAAATATAAATTTTATTGTAGTATAACCATAGAAAATGCTCAAATTGTAAGTGTGCAGTTTGATGAATGCCACAAAGTGAATACACCCAGGTAACCAACAGAATAGTACCTGATTGTTTTATTTTCACCTTGTATTAAAGTTTTTGGTGTCATAGCAATGTAGATTTTGTCTCTCACTTAAGGAGGAATGGAAACATGACATTTTTAGTGCATTTCATCGAGAATAATAGCATGAACACATCTTTCCTTATAATTATGTGTTCAGGTACTTGAGGTTATGGTACTTCCAGGTACAGCAGGCAGTCAAATAACTTTACCGTCTGAGAAAGTAAAAGATTTTATCCCTGGTAGTTTGAAAAGTGAACATGGTAATTCATTTTTTCACTATTCAGATTGTGTAATTATCATCTCTCTTGCTTTTTGAAATTTATTGATCTGGGCTCACTGCAACCTCCACCTCCTGGGTTAAAATTTAGTTTTATCACATGTATATGTATATCTAAATAATATATTATTTACTTTTACTCTTTTCTAAGCTTTCTATGGTATCACACAGTATACAGTTTTCTGGGAATTTATTTTCTCACTTAACATTATGTTCTTAAGATTTATCTATATTATTCAATGTTCATTTTCATTTTTGCTGTTGCACAGTAACTTGTTACATGCTTATACAATGTATTTATCCATTTTCTGCTAATAGATGTTGCAATGGTTAATATTGAGTGTCAACTTGATTGGATTGAAGGATGCAAAGGATTGTTCCTGGGTGTGTCTATGAAAGTGTTTCCAAAGGAGATTAACATTTAAATCAGTGGACTTGGAAAGGCTGACCCACCCTCAATCTGTGTGGGCACAATCTAATCAGCTGCCACCATGGCCAGAAAGAATAAAAGCAGGTAGAAGAATGTGGAAAAATCAGAATGGCTTAGTCTTCCAGCCTACATCTTCCTTCTGTGCTGATGCTTCCTGCCCTGGAACATCAGACTCCTGCTTCTTCAGCTTTAGGACTCTTGGATCTTTGACCGTAGACTGAAGGCTGCACTATCAGCTTCTCTCCTTTTGAGGTTTTGGGACTCTGACTGGCTTCATTGCTCATCAGCTTGCAGAAGGCCTATTGTGGGGCCTCACCTTGTGATCGTGTGAGTCAATACTCCTTAATAAACTCTGCTTTATATATACATCCATCCTATTAGTTCTTGTCCCTCTAGAGAACTCTGACTAATGCAGATGTCTAAGTTGCAGACTTTTGATATTATAAACAGTGCCTGTACATGTTTCCTGGTGCAGATGTGCAAGAGTTTCTCTGTGATATACATCTAGATATGCAATTGCCAAGCTTAAGGGAGAGAATAATGTTTAACTTTAGATTATAATGCTGAATTGTTTTCCAAAGAGTTTGTACAGATTTATATTCATATTTTACCAACACTTGGTATTCTCAGATTTCTAAAGTTTTGGTTTTAAAGCAATGTCATTATGATCACAATTTTCATTCCCCTAATCAGTTTATATATCTAAAATTTGAGCATAATTTTATGTATTTTTGGCAATTTAATTTTCTTTTCTATGAAAAGTCTCTTCAAATTCTTTTTCCATTTATGACAGGTTGAGCATCCCTTACGCAAAATTCTTGGGACTAAAAACGTTTGGAATTTTCGATTTTTTTGGATTTGGAAATATTTGTATATACATAATGTTCTCCTGACAGTGAGTTAGTTCTCATGAGATCTGATGGTTTTATAAGGGCTTTCCCCTTTGCTGGGCACCCATTTTCTCTCCTGCTGCCCTATGAAGAGGTGCCTTCTGCCATGATTCCTGATGCCTTCCCAGCCCTGCAGAACCATGAGTCAATTAATCCTCTTTCCTTTATAAATTACTCAGTCTTGGGCAGTTCTTCACAGCAGCATGAGAGCAGACTCATACAATTACTAAGACTGTATATTCTCATATGTTTTGGTAATTTACATGTGACTAGAAATTTATCTGTCTAGATTTTAATTTTTGACATACAGTTATTCATAGTAGTGTCTTACACTTTAATCTGTGCTGTATCTGTAATGATGATCCACTTTTCATAGCTAGAATTACAGTTTTTGGCCATCCGTCTTGTTTTTAGTAAGTTTTACCAAAGATTTGTCAATTTTATTAATCTTCCTAAAAAAGCAATCTTTGGTTTTGTATATTCTCTCCTTTTGCCTCTTTGTTTTCTGTTTCATTGATTGTTGTTCTTATCCTTATCTACTGCCTTTTCAAAAAACAACTTTATTGAGGTATGATTGACATATGAAAAGCTACATCTTCTTCCTTTTGTATATTTTTGGTTGTTCTATATCCAAGTTTCTTAAATTGGATACTTATCACATTAATATTGAGGCAAATTAATATTCAAATAAATATTATAAGGCAGTAACTTTCCTTATAAGTAGTAATTTATCTACATCTAAGGATTGTAATACAAAACATTAAAAAATAATTTAGTTATAAGTATTTTAAAAATTCTATTGTTATTTCTTTTTTAATCCATGAGTTAGAGTTTTGCTTCTACATTTCCAAATGTATGGGAACTTAAAATTTTGCCTTTTCATTATTCACATATAACTTAATTATGTTTTAGTCAGATTCTAATTCTCTGAAAACTTGACTTATTTTACCCTTTATTGTAATCAATATTTGTAAATGTTCCATGTATGTATGAGGATAATTGGTGTTCTCTAATTGTTGGGTGCAGATTTCAATTTATATACATTAGAGCTTACTAATTGCAGTTTACAAATGATTAATGATTAATTCTTGTCTAAATGACCTGTCAATAATCAAGAAAAGTTGTGTTGAAATCTCACCAGCAAAATTTCAGGATTATTAATGTCTTCCGTAAATCTATACATTTTGGTTTACACATTTTGAAGCTAATTTGTTTTGGAAAAGCTCAGCATTGTTTATTGCTCTGGTAGACTGAATGTTTTATTATGTAGCAACCTTTTATTTCTCTAGTGATGAGTTTCATTTGTCTTAAATTTTAGTTTTCAAATAGTAATATATTTGCTTGGTATTTGCCTGGTCTATCTTTTCTCACTATTTTACCTTCAACCTCATGCCCTCATGCTTTAGGTGTGTGATTTGCAACTACATATATTTGGGTTTTATTGGTCTTTGTATCCAATTTGAAAATCTCTGTTTATTAGGTGATAATTTGGGTCCATGTAAAGTTTTTTTTTGTAATTATTGATATATTTGGACTTGCTTATGCAGTCCCACTTTTTTACTTCAATTTGTTTTACTTTTTATATTTTCTTGTTTCTTACTGTTATGTGTGTCTTTATTGAATGTTTCTCTATGTCTTAGTCCATTTGTGTTGCTATAAAAAGAATACCTGAGGCTGGGTAATTTATAAAGAAAAGAGGTTTATTTGGCTCACAGCTCTGTAGGCTGTGCAAGAAGCACAGCACCAGCATCTGCTTCTGGTGAGGGCTTTAATCTGCTTCCACTCACGCCTGAAGGTGAAGAAGAGCCAGTGTGTGTAGAAATCACATGGTGAGGCAGGAAGCAAGAGAGAGAAGGGAGGGAGATGCCAGGCTCTATTTGAATGACCATCTCTCCAGGGAAATAATAGAACGAGAACTCATTCCTCCCACCTGTAAGGAAGGCAGTGATCTACTCATGAGGCATCCACCCCCATGATTTTAATACCTCTCACTTGGCCCTACCTCTAACATGGAGGATCAGATTTCAACATGAGATTCAGAAGGGTCAAACATCTGAAATATAGCACTATGTATTCATGTTTTCCCTTATTCCATTTGTTTGGAAGTTATGAGTCTATTCTCATCAACTTACTGTTACTTTGAAATTTTCCCATGCTTATTTACTTTAACAAAATCTTACATTAAAAATCTTAATTATTCTTCTAAACAATAAACTTTAACTCTGCTTACCTCTTCTACAATGTATTCGATATTATTGACCAGTACTTTATTTCTGATTTTTTTGTAATTGCATGAAATATTAGTACTTATTATCATTTGTAAAGATAATGCTTGCTTGTATTTGTACATACAGCTAACATGTTACTTGCTCACCATTACTTCTTGAATCCCAGGAATTCTTTTTAAAATAATTGTTCTTCCTGTAACATATCATTTAGAAGTTCATTTGGGTCTTCTTAGTGGTAAACTCTTATAGTTTTTGTTTATCTGTATATATTCTTATTTAACTTTTGTATTCTTTTAAATAACTGTTGACTATATAATCTGAGATTGACAATTGTGTTGTCACAACATTTGACATCCTCTGGCTTTCATTACATCTGTTGCAGTCTCCTGTTAGTCTGTTTTCAACAGTAGCGAATGTTGGACAACACTTATAATATCTTCAATCCTTGTGCATTTAAATCCAATGTTTGATGCTTTTACTTATTCTTACTTATCATGTCCTTTTCTTATACTTAGTGATATTCAATAATAAATTTATTTTATCATCTTATTTTGTGAGATTTTTGTGCTACAAATATTCATTTTCTTATTTGTTTCTGCTACCACTGGTAGCTAGTGAATACCATAGTCCAAGGGTCATGTTAGCCCCACTGTGAAGTTCTAAGTTTAATGATTTAGCTTTAGGCTCATATTTCCTATCACACTACAGGCCAAAGCTGAGAATTCAAATAGCAGTAGTATTAACAGAATATTTTCACAAAGCCTTCTGCCCTTCTAGGCTTCCCATAGCTTAGGTCACAGTCCACAGTTGCTCTTTGAGGAAGAATTGATCCTTGGAAACCTGCCTTTAAAATTTTGAGACTGACCATGCCTCAATATGTTATCAAGAGTATAATTTTTATGTACCTGTAGAATGACTGCTTTAGAGCACCTAGGCAGCCATAATGAGGGAAACAGAAGTCATTCCTTTTCTGTTAACTTCTGCTTTAATTTTTCAGCTTGCCCAAGATGTGGTGGAGCCTATGGCACATAACACAACCAAAAAGCAAAGAAAACATGTGTCAGCATATGCATAAAAAATGATATCCATGACATACAAAAATGATATCTTAAAAGTATAAATTAGGATACATCGTGGTATGCTTATATCATACCAGTGAGTTCCCATCGCACTGTAGAAGCAATATGAAAGTAAAATCATAGTTAGAAGGTGTGTGAGGTGGTGGCAGGGGGGCTCTCCTTACTCATTTATTCTGGAGCTCCCTCTTGGGTTGGCAATATGATAGCTCATGATGCCAGATGGTGTCAATGAGTCATCTTCAGAATGTT
>CAUYQU010086760.1:0-34823 GCA_963574635.1 Cheracebus regulus
CCGTGTGGCTCCTCTGCCGGGAATCTCCCGGTCTGTGGGCAACAAAAATTCGTCGGAAAGTGGGGCGTCCACTCGTTCTCTGCGCTTTCACTGGGAGCTACATTCCTGAGCTGTTGCTAATCGGCCATCTTGGATCTCTCCGGAACTACCGTTTATTATGTGATTTCTATGGGGAAACGAGCTTGAGTTCCAAACAACCAATTCTAAACTTAATGTTGGAAATAAGTCCTTCCTAAATTGGAGACCAAGCAAAATCAGTATCCTGGAAAGGAAGGAAGCAGATTTGACACCACGAAATACTTAATATTTACGAATATATTTAAGTATACAAAACATTGGTTTAAGTCTGTAAAATAGTTTTTTGAAATTTTGTTTAAACCCCATGATAAAATCTTGCCATGTTAAAAAAGAAAAAAAGCAAAACTTTGTTTAAACAATTAAAGCCAAATAGTACAAAGGCTTTTTTTGATATCTTTGACATTATACTAGATAGAAAACAATTGGTCAGCATCAATTTTAATAAATCTAGTTTGGGGCATTTGTAATTTTAAAAAGTTCATTGAGTTTAATATATCTTTAAAAGTTTAATAGTTCAAAATTACTTTAAAGTATGTGGCTTTTATGACTGGAATAGTAGATGCCTCTGGGAAGGATAACTGGGTAGTAGTAAGATAAGAGAAGAAAAACTGACTTTTCATTGTGCTTTTCTGAATCTTTTTTAAAAGATGTTCTTATTTTTTATTTTCATTTTGAAATGGTGTCATATTTAAGCAAAGAGTTCTAAAAATCGGACAGAGAATATAAGTATATCCCAGCTTTCTCAATTAATATTAACGTCTTACATCTCAACAATATCAGTTACCAAAATCAGGAAATTAATGTTGAAACAGTTGGCTGGGTGCAGTGGCTTACACCTATAATCCCAGCACTTTGGGAGGCCGAGGTGGGCGGATCACTTGAGGTCAGGAAGTTTGAGACCAGCCTGGCCAACATGGTGAAACTTAAGTTTCTACTAAAAATACAGAAATTAGCTGGGCCTGGTTGCAAGCACTTGTAATCCCAGTTACTCAGGAGGCTGAGGCAAGAGAATCGCTTGAACCTGGGAGGCAGAGGTTGTAGTGAGCCCCACTGTGCTCCAGCCTGAGTGACAAAGTAAGACTGTGCCTCAAAAAGTAAAAAACAAAAAGCCACAGTTCTATGAACTAATCTACAAACCTTATTCAGATTCTTAAACTGTCCAGTAGTAGTCTTTTTTTTTTGGCCCAGGATTCAGTCCAGGATTACACATTGCATTAAATTGTTATGCCTCCTTGTTCTTCTAAGAACAGGATTTTATCCACAGCTTCAACAAGGAAAGCAGGACAGCAGGATTTTCTGCTGAATACAGAAAAGTCTCTTGCCGTCACTCAGGCTGGACTGCAGTGGTGCAAACACAGCTTACTGCAATAGCTCACCGCAGTCTTGACCTCTGAGCCTTAAGTCATCCTCCCATCTCAGCCTCGCGAGTAGCTAGGACTACAGGTGCATGCCACCACACCCGCCTAATTTTTAAATTTTTCGTAGAGATGGGGTCTTGCGATGTTACCTAGGCTATTCTCGAACTCTGGCCTGGCTAATTTTCTTTCTTTTTGTTTTTTTGTTTTTTGTTTTTTGTTTTTTTTGAGACAGGGTCTCACTGTCTTTCAGGCTGGAGTGTAGTGGCATGATCTCAGCTCACTCCACCTCCTGGGTTAAAGTGATTCTCTTGCCTCAGCCTCCTGAGTAGCTGGGGCTACTGGTGTGTGCTACTACACTCAGCTAGTTTTTGTATTTTTTGGTAGAGACAGAGATTCACCATGTTGGCCAGGCTGGGCTCAAACTCCTAACCTCAAATTATCTGTCGACCTCAGCCTCCCAGAATACTGGAATTACAGGCATGAGCTGTTGTACCAAGCCTTGATAATTTTAAAGAATATTGGTCAGTTTTTAAATAGAATGTCCTCAGTTTGACTTTGTCTGATGTTTACTTTTGTTTTCTAATAATTCAAGTATGCAGTTTTGTAAGTATACTATAGAAATGATGGTATACCCTTGTCCGTGTATCAACAAGAGGTACATGGTGTCAGTTACACTTGTTACTGGTGATAATAACTTTATCACCAGTGTCTTTCAGCTTATCCACTGCAGAATTGTTTTCTTCTTTGTAATTTTTTTTTTTTAATATTTTTTAAAAAGAGACGGGGTTTCACCATGTCAGCCAGGATGATCTAGATCTCCTGACCTCGTGATCCACCCACCTCGGCCTCCCAAAGTGCTGGGATTACAGGCATGAGCCACCGCACCCGGCTTCTTCTTTGTAATTAATAAATTTATTGTTGCTAGAGCTACATTGAATCTATGCATTGTTACATTTTTTTAAAAATTATTTTTAACATCTGTAATGTTATATGAAGGTTAACATTGTGGAATTATTTTTTTTGAGACAGGGTCTCACTCTGTTACCTAGGCTGGAATAGGGTGGGATGATCATGGCAGTCTCAAACTCCTTAAATGATTGATCCTCTTCCTCACCTCCTGTGTACCTGGGACTACGTGCATGAGCCACCATGCGTGGCTAATTTTTTTTTTCTTTTGTAGAGAAAGGCTCTTACTTTGTTGACCAGGCTGGTTTTGAACTCCTGGCCTCAAGTGAGCCTCTCCCCTTAGTCTCACAAAGTATTAGAATTACAGGCATAAGCCACTGTGCTCAGCCTGTTTCCCCTTTTTTACTGATTCTCCTCCTTCCCTATTGAAACAACGTTTGTGATTAATGGTTTAACATGCAGCAATCCACTGTTTGCATAATGTGAAATTCAGTTAGCAAGATTGACAGTATTCCCTCTTAGAGCAAAACCGTATGTACCATGTAGGAGTACCACTTGAAAAATGAATGTTTATGTTTATAAGACAAAGACTGTGTTTTCCAAGAGTTGCTGTGAAGTGACTTGTTTCTCAAAGATTCCTTCTGAGGATGATGTTGATAACTATACAAATGACACTGATAAGACTGCTTGAGTCTGCGCATGCCCTTTTAATTATAAAATGCGGTTTCAGAATAAGGACTGTTATTACCTATAGGAATATGAAATTTTTGCTGAGACTTGATCATGACAAAAGAAGACAAAGAATATGAAATTTTTTAAAAAGGGTTGAGGAAAAAAGAATATGATTTTTTTTTTTAACTCTTCTGCTATTGGGTCATAATTGTCATGTAATATATCCGTGTAAGTGGGTGGGAGATGAACTTTATGAACTGAAATAGAAAGAATGAATTAGCTGATTTTTTTTTCTTTGTCTAAAATAGTAGAGAGCCAGGTGTGGTGACTCATGCCTATAATCTCAGCTGCTTGGGAGGCTGAGGCAGGAGGATTGCTTCGGGCCAGGGGTTAGAGACCAGCCTGGGTAACATAGCGAGGCCCTGTCTCTTAAAAAAAAAAAAAAGAAAGAAAGAAAGAAAGGAAAAAGGCAATAATTCATACTGTGTTAGGGTCCTGCTAGATCAATTCACAGGTGTGATGATGTGCAGGAGGATTCACAGGACTCATCATGTGGTCATACACACAGCTATGATTTATTGTAAGAAAAGATACAAAGAAAATTCAGCAAAGGGGAAAGTGCACAGATAAAGTGTGTAGGAAACCAGAAGCAAGCTTCCAAGAGTCCTCTCCCAGTGGAATCACACAGGGTGCACTTAATTCCTCCAACAACAAGTTGTGACAACACATGTGAAATACTGTCTTTTAGAGAAGCTCATCAGTGAACTGTAGAACCCCTCCCAAAATCCAGCGACTTAGGTGCCATTCAGGGGCTAACTTTGCAGACAGGCATTTCTAAAGATAGCATTCCCAGGCCTGCTGTATTAACTCTTTTCTGCACATGTGCAGTCTCATATGCATTTCAGGAAAGTTCACAATGTTGAAGATTTCTTATAGCCTTTCCTTCAGTTTAAATGCTAGGAGTTGAAGGTGTGGAAAAATACATTTCTGTAGTTTTCCTTCCTTTGAAAAGCATTAATAGTTAAGAACATGGACCCTGCAATATGACTACTTGGGTTCTGTCATATGCTTGCTCTTAATTGAGGACACAATCCTTGGCATATAGTAAATGCTATAAAATTGTTAGGCATGTATTGTTATTATTGGTTCTATTTTTTAGTCATAGACCGTAAAGTGATGTGATCAGATTCCAAAACTACCAAAAGTGTTCTCTCTCAGCTTGAAGGTACAAATTGGTAGATGTTCCTATATCAAAGGATAGAATACCAATATTACTCTTATCCAGCATTTAGTTTTCTGGTCTTCTGGATTACTCAGAACATAGCAAAGAAACAAAGTCAACAGAAAGGTCAAATGTGTACTCAGAGAATACATACCAACCATTTCTCAGGCCCTATTTAACTTCTTACACATTTGATTATGAGAATCAGTAAATTAAAATGGGATCAGAAGAGTAATGCTGTTAGGGAGTTTACTGAGTTTTAAAGAGTACCCATCTGATAGTAAGGGAGTGCCATGCTCTGTATGTCTGTCTTCCCCACCTCCCAAAAAATTCGTGTGTTGAAATTTAATCGCTAATGCAGTAGAATTAAGAAATGGGTTCTTTAGGATGTGGTTAACTCAGAAGGTCAGAGGCCTCATGAATGAGATTAGTACACTTACAGAAAAATCTTGAGGAAGCTTGTTTATCTCTTAAGCTAGAAGGTGGCATCTTCGAAGCAGAGTAGACATCGAATCTGCTCCTGCCTTGATCTTATATTTCCCAACCTCCAGAACTGTGAGCAATACATTTATGCTGTTTATAAATTACCAGTCTGAGGTATTCTGTTATAGCAGGCCAAATGGGTTAAATATAAAAGTATATATAAAATATAAAAGTAAAAACACAAAAACTTGTAACAGAAATATTCAAACCAGGCTGGGCGAGGTGGCTCATGCCTGTAATCCCAGCACTTTGGGAGGCTGAGTCGGTTGGATCATGAGATCAGGAGTTGGAGACCAGCCTGGCCAAGATGGTGAAACCCTGTCTCTACTAAAAATACAAAAATTAGCTGGCCTGGTGACAGGTGCCTGTAATCCCAGCTACTGGGGAGGCTGAGGCAGGAGAATCGCTTGAACCCGGGAGGCGGAAGTTGCAGTGAGCCAAGATTGCGCCATTGCACTCCAGCCTGGTCAACAGAGTGAGACTCCCTCTCAAAATAAACCATTTAAACCATTACAGTGCAGGGCTATTTATATAATGAAGAGACAAACAGATTTAGTCATTTAGGAGTGTTTTGCTGTGTGGGACGACAACTCATGTTCTTTATGAAGGATGTGAGATGTATAGAAATAATTAAATTACCTTTCTTTAAACTTTAGTGTGGGTGTAAATATTTGTTGAGTACCTGCAATGTCCCAGATACTGTGCTGGATAGAGAAATAAACAATTTCTGTCCTCGGGGAGCTCGCAGAGCAGTAGAGAAAACAGACATGGAAATAATCAATATAGAGCTAGAAAAGAGGTTTTGCCTAGGGCATTGTAGCAGTCATACATGTAGGGCTTTACACCGAGCATGGAGAGTTCAGAAAATGAGACAAATGAGCTGTGACTTAAAGAGTAGTACCCCATCTCTACAAAAAAATACAAAAATTAGGCTGGGTGTGATGGCTCCCACCTGTAATCACAGCACTTTGGGAGGCTGAGGTGGGGGGAAACCTGAGGCCAGGAGTTTGAGACCAGCCTTCCTAACGTAGTGAAACCCTGTCTCTAGTAAAATACAAAAATTAGCCGGGCGTGGTGGCAGGCACCTGTAATTCCATCTACTTGAGAGGCTGGGCAGGAGAATCGTTTTAACCCGGGAGGTGGAGGTTGCGGTGAGCCAAGATCATACCACTGCACTCCAGCCTGGACGACAGAGTGAGACTCCATCTCAAAAGAAAAAAAAAAAAATACAAGGGGTCCTTGAAGAAATTATTGATTCCAGGAATGAATCAAGGGAGGTATAAGAAAGGTCTGAAACACCTTGTTATGCCAGAAAACAAGGAAGTGCTCAATGAATGATGGGGACATATTCAAAGGACAAATGACACAGCTGGAAGTTGATCCAACTGGCTAAATCTGAGCATTGAAATAATGATAACCCAAATGAGATTATAATTCACTGAATATATGAGCAATCCATGAATCCATACAGATATAAACACAAACAAATAACAAACTGGAGTCCAAGGGAAAGCTCTTCCTTAGAGTGGAACTCCAACTAATAAAATGTGGAAGTAACGGTAAATTTAGAAAATCACCATTTGGCAACTGCAATAGTGATAACTTTCAGGAAAAATCAAACCAGTGAATCAAAGTTTTATGAGAAACAAGATATTTACAATGTCACAGATAGGCACAGCTGCTCATGCCTGTAATTCCAGTGCTTTTGGAGGCCAAGGTAGGAGGACCCCTTGAGGCCAGGAGTTCAAGACAGCCTGGGCAACACAGTGAGACTCCGTCTCTACAAAAAAAAATTAAAAATTAGCCAGGTGTGGTGGGGCACGCCTATAATCCCAGCTACTCCTGAAACAGGTGAGAGGATTGCTTGAGCACAGGAGTTCAAGGGTGCAGTGAGCTATCACTGGCCACTGTATGCACTGCAGCCTGGGTTACAGAGCAAGACTCTGTCTCTAAAAAAACAATTCTTGGCAGGGTACGGTGGCTCACGCTTGTAATCCCAGCACTTTGGGAGGCCAAGGTGGGCAGATCACAAGGTCAAGAGATTGAGACCATCCTGGCCAACATGGGAAACCCCATGTCTACTAAAAAATACAAAAATTAGCTGGGTGTGGTGGGGAGCACCTGTAGTCCCAGCTACTCAGGATGAGGCAGGAGAGTTGCTCGAGCCTGGGAGGTGGAGGTTGCAGTGAGCCAAGATCACACCACTGCACTCCAGCCTGGCAACAGAGCCAGACTCTGTCTCAAAAAAAAAAAAAAAAGCAATTCTGCCTCAGCCTCTCAGTAGCTGGGATTACAGGTGTGTGACACCACCCCTGGCTAATTTCTGTATTTTTAGTAGCTTCAGGGTTTCACCATGTTGGTCAGGCTGGTCTCGAACTCCTGGTCTGCCCTCCTTGGCCTTTAAAAATGCTGGGATTACAGGCGTGAGCCATCAAGCCCAGCTGGGAATCACATTTTAACATGAGACTTGAAGGGGACAAACATTCAAATTATATCAGAATTTTTCTCTCCATCCTTATTCAGTATATATAATTTTTGAGCAGACAGTTAACTTTGCTGTACCCAAACTGCCTGTCATAGGTGCCAGCTCAAATATAAGTTCAATTCTTTTACCCTTAGCTGCTTGGAGTCTGTCCCATGCATGCAGTGTTCAGAGGTCAGTCAGCAATTTGAACAGAATTTGTGCTGCCTCACGTTGGATCTCTCCACAGTTTCCAATGTGGTTGCTCCATATTCTGTTCTCTAGTTCTGCTTTGTAGGTTTCTATCCATTTTCTAAGTGCTCTAAGGGTCCCAAATATAACCCGCCCTCAGAATAAATGCTGTAAAACTAGAAATTATCATTCCCCTACCTCTTTAATATCTGCCTACTTTTCTTCACTTTCCAATACATTCAGGTTGGTTTTTTTTTTTTTCTTTTTTTTTGAGACGGAGTCTCGCTCTGTTGCCAGGCTGGCCAGATCTTGGCTCACTGAAACCTCCACCTACTGAGTTCAAGCGATTCTCTGCCTCAGCCTCCCGAGTAGCTGGGATTACAGGTGCGTGGCACCACACCCAGCTAGTTTTTTGCATTTTTAGTAGAGACTGGGTTTTACTGTGTTAGCCAGGATGGTGTTGATCTCCCGACCTCGTGATCCACTCACCTCAGCCTCCCGAAGTGCTGGGATTACAGGTGTGAGCCACTGCACCTGGCGTGTCAATTTTTAATATTTCATTCCAAATTTATAATTGTGTCTGGAAGGTTAGTTCAGTGGAAGCTTACTCAGCCATGACCAGAAGTGAAACCAATTTTATGTTTGATTATTTAAAACATGTTATTGTAAAAGTCAGATCTATACAGAAAATTACTTAAAATATATGTCTCTCCACTCCAACCTTCTACCCCATTCTCATCCTTCATTTTGAATCATTTCACAAGAATTTTGTCTGAAGAATGATGGTGATTTTTTTTTGAGACAGGGTCTCACTCTGTCATCCAGGCTGAAGTGCAGTGGCACAATCATGGCTCACTGCAGCCATGACTTCTCAGGATCAGGTGATCCTCCCACCACAGCCTCCTTGAGTACCTAGGACTATAGGTCCTGCCACCACACCTGGCTAATTTTTATATTTTTTGTAGAGACATGGTTTTGCCATATTGTCCAGGCTGGTCTCAGAATTTCTGAGCTGAAACCATCTGCCTGCCTTGGTGCCTCTGAAAGTGCTAGGATTACAGGGGTGAGACACTGCACCTGGCCTGAAGAATGATTCTTGACCTTGACTTTTTTTTTTAATATTAAATCTCAGACGCCATCATTGACATTCATATTTTATCAGTTGGATTTGGATTAACTAACAGATTTTATCTAGAGATTAGAATTTGTAAGTTAATGATCAAAACGTGCTGCAATTCACTGTTTTCATATTTCTATCCTGGTATATTTTACAACTTAATTGGAGGATTAAAAAGAGAAATGTCCACTTGTTCTGCAGTTTCCTTTAAAAAAAAAAAATGAATTACCAGACTCTAAATTCACATTTTATAAATGTTTTTATAGTAGGTATGTGATCCCTCTTTAATTAATTATTAAGAAACACCTGGCCAGGCTCGGTGGGCCTGTAATTCCAGCACATTGGGAAGCCAAAGCAGGTGGATCACCTGAGGTCAGGAGTTCAACACCAACCTGGTCAACATGATGAAACCCCTGTCTCTACAAAAATACAAAAATTAATGGCCCAGGCATGGTGGCACGCACCTGTAGTCCCAGCTACTTAGGAGGCTGAGGCAGAATTGCTTTTTTAGAGACAAAGTCTTGCTCTGTCACCCAGGTTGGAGTGCAGTGGCCAGTGATAGCTCACTGCACCCTTGAACAACTCCGCTCAAGTGATCCTCTCACCTCCGTCTTGCTGAGATTGCAGGATATAGATCAGTTATATTTGCTTTCCATGATGCTCCTTGCTTCACCCTCCCAGCTCACTTAATTTATCATCAGTTTTAAACAGTCCCTTACATGGTCCTTTATAGTTGGAGAAAATCAAAATATCAGGTATCTATTAGAGGAAGTAAATGTGTAAGAAAACATAAGGGAAGATCTTGAAACCAGTTCAGTTGCTGTTAATAGTTTTTCTGACATCATGCAACTATTTCAATCACCAAAAGCACTTTCTGCTTCAAAACTGAAAATATTTAAAATACTGTGACAGATAACGCAGACATAGACCAATGGAATAGAATAGAGAGCTGAGAAATAAACCCTCACATATATGGTCAAATGATTTTTGACAAAGATGCCAGGACCATTTCGTGGGGGAAAGGATAGTCTCTTCAATAAATGGTCTTGGGAAAACAATATCCACATGCAAAAGAATGAAATTGGACCCTTACCTTTACAGTATACAAAAATAAACTCAAAATTATTCAAAGACCTTTATGTAAGAACTAAAATTATAAAATCCTCAGAGAAAACAGGAGAAAAACTTCATGACATTGAGTTTAGCAGTGATTTCTTGGATCTGACACCACAAATTCAGGAAACAAAAGAAAAAATAGATAAAGTGGATGGCATCAAAATTTTAAACTTTTGTGTATTAAAAGACACCATCAACAGTGAAAATGCAATTCTTGAAATGGAAGAAAATATTTGCAAATCATGTATCTGATAAAGGGTATTTTCCATAAAGAACTACAACACAACAAAACCCTGATTTTAGAAAAGGAGGCCAGGCATGGTGGCTCATGCCTGTAATCCCAACACTTTGGGAGGCCAAGGTGGGCGGATCTCTTGAAGTCAGGAGTTTGATACCAGCCTGGCCAACATCTCTACTAAAAATAAAAAAAATTAGCCTGGCATGATCACAGGCACCTGTAATCCCTGCTACTTGGGGTGGCTGAGGCAGGAGAATTACTTGAACCTAGGAGGTGGAAGCTGCAGTGCTTGGGTGACAGAGTGAGACTCTGACTCAAAAAAAAAAAAAAAAAAAGATGGGTACAGGACTTAAAAAGAGGTATTTTCCTAAAGAAGAAACACAACTGGCCAAGAAGTAGAACTGGCTAAAGAATGAACAGGTTCCCAACATCACTAATCATTAGGGAAATACAAATCAAAACCTCAGATATCAGTTCATACACATTAGGAAGGTTATTAAATTAAAAATAAATAAGTGATGACAAGGATGTGAACAAATTGGAACCCTTGTGCACTAGTCATGAGAATTTAAAATGGTGCAACTGCTATGGAAAATGGTATGGCAGTTCCTCAGGAAATGAAACATATGATCCAGCAATTCCACTTCTGGGTATTTAACCAAAATAATTAAAGCAGAAACTCAAACACTTGTTTGTATACTGATGTTCATAGCAGCATAATTCACAAAGCCAAATGGTGGGAACAGCCCAAGTGTCCATCAGTGGTTGTACAAAATACTGTATATACATAAAAGGGGATATTATTCAATGTTAAAATGAAAGGAAATTCTGACACATACTGCAGCATGGCTCAACCCTGAAAACTTAAGTGAAATAAGTCACAAAATGACAAATAATATATGATTCTTATACGAAAGGGACACAGAAGGATACTTGTATGAGGTACCTAGAATAGTCAACTTTATAGAGACAAAGTATTAATAGAATGGTAGTTGCCAGGGTCTGGGAGGAGGGGAAAATGGGGAGTTACTATTTAATATGTACTAGAGTATCAATTTGGGAAGATGAAAAAAGTTTTGGAGATAGATGGTGCTGATTGCCTAACAATGTGAATATACTTAATGCCACTGAACTGTGTACTTTCAAAAACAGTTAAGGCCAGGCATGGTGGCTCATGCCTATGATCCCAGCACTTTGGGAGGCCGAAGTGGGAGGATCTCTTGAGCCTAGGAATTCAAGGTTACAGTGAATCATGAATGCACTGCAGCCTGGGGGACAGAGTGAGACCTGCCTTTACAACAAAAAAAAAAGGGCTGGGTGCAGTGGCTCAAGCCTGTAATCCCAGCTCTTTGGGAGGCTGAGGTGGGCGGATCACAAGGTCAAGAGATTGAGACCATCCTGGCCAACATGGTGAAACCCCGTCTCTACTAAAAATACAAAAAAAATTAGCTGGGCATTGTGGCTTGCACCTGTAGTCCCAGCTACCCGGGAGGCTGAGGCAGGAGAATTGCTTGAACCCAGGAGGCGGAGGTTGCAGTGAGCCGAGATTGCTCCACTGCACTCCAGCCTGGCACCTGGTGACAGAACGAGACTCTGTCTAAAAAAAAAAAAAAAATTACAGTGGTGAATTTTATGTATGATTTAACACAATAAAAAGTTTTTAAAAACACAATACTTGCAAAATGCGTGTGACTGTCTGATGTAATTCTTATCCCCGCTTATTTAAAGTTCAAAAATGTGACTTGATAGCCTCTAAACACTAAACAAAATTTTATTTTAAGCAGACTTGGAAGCTTTTTTTTTTTCTTTTTTTTTGAGATGGCGTCTTGCTCTGTTGCCAGGCTGAGGTACAGTGGAGTGATCTCGGCTCACTGCAGCCTCCTCCTCCCAGGTTCAAGTGATTCTCCTGCCTCAGCCTCCTGAGTAGCTGGGATTACAGGCATGTGCCACCACGCCCAGGTAATTTTTTGTATTTTAGTAGAGGCAGGGTTTCACCAAGTTGGCCAGGATGGTCTGGATCTCCTGACCTTCTGATCCGCCTGCCTCGGCCTCCCAAAATGCTGGGATTATAGGCATGAGCCACCATGTTTGGCCAGAAGCTTTTTATACTTAAAGTAACTATGGAATAGAAAATCTGGCCCTCCTTCTTTTACAAATGAATGCTTCTAGACCTGGATTTTTTAATGCTCCAGCTATTTCTGTTTATCTCAAAGAATGTCATAAGATTCTCAAAGAATGTCATAAGATTCTTAAAGCAATATTAACTTTAATTTTTTTTTTTTTTGAGACAGAGTCTAGCCCAGTCACCCAGTTTGGAATGCAGTGCAAGATCTTGGCTCACTGCAACCTCTGCCTCCTGGGTTCAAGCGATTCTCTTGCATCATTCTCCCAAGTAGTTGGGACTACAGGTGCAAGCCACTATACCCAGATAATATTTGTATTTTTAGTAGAGACAGGGTTTTGCCATATTGGCCATGGTAGTCTCAAACTCCTGACCTCAAGTGATCCACCCTCCTTGGCCTCCCAAAGTGCTGGGATTACAGGCATGAACCACCACGCCTGGCCAATTCATTTGAGTTTTTAAAGCACATACTATATTGTACTTTTTGCTACTTGGACAAGAGCTTAGTTTGTCATTCATGTCAAGTTAACCTTTAAGCATATTCATGAGTGAAAAGGGCTTCAAGAATAAATGACCCATTCACTTTATTGTTTTTTAATTATTATTTTTTTTTGAGACAGGGTGTCATTCTGTCACCCAAGCTGGAGTACAGTGGTATGATCATAGCTCACGACAGCGTCAGACGACTGAGATAAAACAGTCCTTGGACTTCAACCTCCTGTGTAGCCTAGACTGCAGTCGTGTGCCACCACATCTGGCTAACATTTTAAAAAAATATTTTAAATGTTTATTTTTTTTTTTGAGGCAGAGTTTGGCTCTTGTTGCCCAGGTTAGTTTAAAGCGCCTGGGCTCAAGGGATCCTCCTGCCCTGCCCTCTCAAAGAATTTATTTTGTTGTTTATTATCATTATTATTTAGAGATGGGATCTCATTCTGTCACCCAGACTGGTGTGCAGTGGCATGATCATAGTTCACTGTAACCTCAAACTCCTGGGCTCAAGAAATCTTACGTGAGGCTCCCAAGTGACTAGGACCACAGGTATGCGTCACAACCTGCTCTTTTAAAAAAATTTTTCTAGAGATGGGATCTTGCTTTTGTTGCCCAGGCAACAAAACTCTGAACTCCTGGCTTCAATTAATTCTCTGCCTTGGCCTCCCAAAGTGCTAGGATAATAGGTGTGAACCACCACCCCTGGCAGAATTTTTTTTTTTTTAGTACTCACTCTGGGCCAGGTGCTGTTGCTCACGCCAGTAATCCCAGCTCACGCCAGTAATCCCAGCACTTTGGGTGGGTTGCCAAGGTGGATCACTTGAGGTCAGGAGTTTGAGACCAGCCTGCCCAACATGGTAGAACCCTGTCTCTGCTAACATACGAAAATTAACCAGGCATGGTGGTGGGGTGCCTATAATAATCCCAGCTACCTGGGAGTCTGAGGCAGGAGAATCACTTGAACCCAGGAGGCTGAGGTTGCAGTGAGCAGAGATTGTGCCACTGTACTCCAGCACTCCAGCCTGGGTGACACAGCAAAAGTCTGTCTTAAAAAAAAAAAAAAACAAGAACTCTGTTACCAAGCCTGCAGTGCAGTGCTGTGATGACAGCTTACTGGAGCCTCAAACTGAACACAATAGATGATCCTGCATCAGCTTCCCAAGTAGCTGGGAACTACAGGCATATACCAGCATGCGTGGCTAATTTGTTTTGTTTTTGTTTTTTTTTTTTTGGTTTTTGTTTGTTTTTTAATTCAGATGGAGTTCTGCTCTTGTTGCCCAGGCTGGAGCGCAATGGCACGATCTCAGCTCATCGCAACTTCTGCCTTCCAAGTTCAAGCGATTCTCCTGCCTCAGCCTCTCGAGTAGCTGGGATTGCAGGTGCCCCACTACCATGCCTGGCTAATTTTGTATTTTTAGTAGAGATGGGGTTTCTCCATGATGGTCATGCTGGCTTCAAACTCCTGACCTCAGGTGATCCACTCACCTCAGCCTCCCAAAGTACTGGGATTATAGGTGTGAGCCGCCTTGCCCGGCCCAACCTAATTTTTAAAATTTTTGTAGAGACAGGGTCTCACTGTATTTTCCAAGCTAGTCAAACTCTTGGCCTCAAGTGATCCTCCCAAATGGTGGAATTACAGGCTTTAGCCATCATGCCTAGCCAAAGCTACCTTTTTTTTTCTTTGTTAAAATAGGGAGCCTACGTTGCCCAGGCTGTTCTTGAACTCCAGACCTCTAACAGTCTTTTCACTTCAGCCTCCCAAAGACATGGGATTATAGGCATGAGCCACCATGCCTGATCCTTCCATTCACTTTTATTTCCACAATTCCCTGATCTATTTGCACAGGTGGCTTATGGTATGATTTATTAGGCTTTAAGCAAACAACTTACTGGTCTACTTCAAAATAAATATTTATTTACCTTCTATATGGCTGAGAAAAATTCTAGACAATAAATGCTTTCTAGCATTGCTATGTTAAAAGAATTTTGTAGACCAAGATGGATGCTTCGCAGGCCCGGCAGCAGCTCCGGCGGCGATTCCTGCTCCTGCCGGATGCCGAGGCCCAGCTGGACTGCGAGGAAACCTCTACAGCTGTTGAGAAAAAGGAGAAACCTCTTCCAAGACTTAATATCCATTCTGGATTCTGGATTTTGGCATCCATTGTTGTGATCTATTATGCTGACTTCTTTAAAACCCTTAAAGAAAGCTTTCACACTAGCAGCTGGTTTCTCTGTGGCAGTGCCTTGTTGCTTGTCAGCTTATCAATTGCATTTTACTGCATAGTCTACTTGGAGTGGTATTGTGGAATTGGAGAATATGATGTCAAGTATCCAGCCCTGATTCCCATTACCACTGCCACCTTTATTGCAGCAGGAATTTGCTTCAACATTGCTTTATGGCATGTGTGGTCATTTTTCACTCCGTTGTTGTTTACCCAGTTTATGGGGGTTGTAATGTTTATCTCACTCCTTGGATGATCTCTGAAGAGATAGGGTCTTCTATGTTGCCCAGGCTGGCCTTGAACTCCTAGGATCAAGTGATCCTCCTGCCTCAGCCTTCGAAGTAGTTGGGACTACAGGCCTAGGCCACTGTGCCTGACTGGACGTGTAAATTTGAAGTCAATGGTTAAACATCCAGCTAGCTGAAAGCATGGCAGACCTTAACAGAAAAGCTACAGTGTGTTTTTGCAACTATGAAGTGGTTCCTCGGAAAAATTGTGACTTTGTATAACTGTTATTGAAACCAGAATAAATTATATTTCACTTGCATATTCTTAAGTTATTAAAAATTTCGGAAGTCAGTGATATAGAAATACTATTTTGCAGTGTAAATCTGGTTGAATCTTTGGAGAGAGTGGTTTCATTATAGGTGCATAATGCACTCTTAAGATTTTAAATAAATTGTTCACTCTTCCATTTGAGGGATTTAGACAAGGACGTCTAAAATGCCTGGATGTGTATAAAGGAATTATGTTGTCATATGCCTTTAATCAGCTTCAGTAATTGCTATAATCTCGTGTTTATGATAGTTTTGTTAGGTGACGGACCAAATGAAAGCATTTTATGTTTTTTTGTCACTTTAGATTTTATCATTATATAAATTACTGAGTTTCTGGAATTTCCTAATGTGAAGTTTTAATCATTTTAAGTATATATCTTTTTTTCTGTGCCATTTAAATAAAATATTTTTATAACTTTAAAAAAAAGAATTTTGTAATTTATTAAATTAGAATGAAATATGTAGAGATCTGACATTTTTTAAATTTATATTTTGTTTCTGTTTTTTCTAGAGATTTAACATTTTTGATTGCTGTTTTTAGGTTTTATTAAATTATTTTATCTTTTTTTCTTTCATAACTGTAAAATACTTCATTAAGATCCTTTCCAGCAGGGGCTGGGTGCGGGTGGTTCATGCCTGTAATCCCAGCACTTTGGGAGGCTGAGGCAGGTGGATCACCTGAGGTCAGGAGTTGGAGACCAGCCTGGCCAACATGGTGAAACCTCATCTCTACTAAAAATAGAAAAATCAGCTGGTTGTGGTGGTCGGTGCCTGTAATCCCAGGTACTCTGGAGTCTGAGGCAGGAGAATCAATTGAACCTGGGAGGCAGAGATCATGCTACTGCACTCCAGCCTGTACAAAAAAAATGAGCTGGGCATGATGACATGTGCCTGTAGTCCCAGCTATTCAGGAGGCTGAGGTGGGAGAATCATCTGAGCCTGGGGGATCGAGGCTGCAGTGAGCAATGACTGCTGGGCAACATGAGTGAGACTTTTTTTCAAATTTTAAAAATCCTTCCTATCCAAGCATAAATATCATCCTAGCACTTTGGGAGTCTGAGGCAGGAGGATTGCTTGAACTCAGGAGTTCAAAACTAGCCTGCAAAACATAGAGAGATCCTTATCTCTACACAAAACATTTAAAAATTAGCCAGGCTTGGTGGCATGTGCCTGTTGTCTTAGCTACTCGGGAGGCTGAGGTGGAAGGATTGTTTCAGCCCAGGAGATCAAGGCTGCAGTGAGCTGTGATTGTGCCACTGCACTTCAGCCTGCATGACAGAGTGAAACAGTGTCTCTAAACAAAACAAAACAAAACAAAAGATCCTTCGCCTAGCTTCTTTCTTTTGATAATTGGAGGTGGGAATTTTTTTTTTTAATTTAAAAACAGTAAGAAATTATTTATCCTTTGATGTAAGTAATTGAACTTGGACAGCATCTATATGTACATTATCAAGTAAAACATTTTTTTCCAATGTGTTTTATATGGGCAGTATTCACAAATTGCTCAAGCATTTTGTGTGTTTGTTCTAAAGAACTGCCTTTGTGTCTGGGTATATATAGACACATAGTCAATTATTTGTATGCTAAAATCAAGAGCAATTACTTTATCATACTGGCCAGGTGCAATGGTTCACACCTGTAATCCTAGCAATTTGGGAGGCCAAGTACTTGAGCCCAGATGTTTGAGACCAGCCTGGGCAACATGGTGAAACCCTGTCTCTACAAAAAATTTTAAAATTAGCCAGGTATGGTGTCAGGCGCCTGTAGTCCTAGCTGCTCAGGAGCCTGATGTGGGAGTATCACCTGACCCTAAGAAGTTGAGTCTGGGTGAGCAGTCATTATGCCACTGCTCTGCAGGCTGGCTGACAGAGTGAGACTCTGTCTCAAATAAAGGTCAACTTATACAATAAAATTTGTCTTTCTCTCTTCTTTTTAGGATATTTTCTTTTCTAGATGTTGTTACCCTGTGTCGCTGTGCTCAGGTCTCCAGGGTAAGTATGGCTGGCATAGTTACAAGGGGACCCTTTCTTCACACTGATGATAACAACCTCTTTCATAGGCTACCCATTTATTTTAGGTATTACTTGTATGTTTTCATGTTTCAAGGGATATTATTTCACCAATGACATACCCAGACATAATTTTATGATGGGATTCTACTATATATACTCACTCTGACTTTTTGTATCTCTTATTTGCATAATATAAACAGGAAACGTTTTCAATGAAAAAGCGATAAACATGCATATTAAAAGTTTAGACTTAATTGTGATGAAATCTTGTTTTATTATGTTTTCCTAGTTCATTTTATACAAACACAAAACACACATACACAACTCTTGTTTCCAGGAGGGCTGGAAAAAACAACACTGGAGGGATTAATTCTCTTATTCCCCTGTATTCTTCAAGAGATGATAGCTAGAAGTAAAAAAAAAAAATGTTGCAGAGCAAACCAGACTTCATTCCCAAAGTCTGTTTCTACATTACACTGAACCGTTTTTGTCAGTTGACATTGCTGAGACAAAATAACAAAACATCATAAACTTATTTTTTCTTATTTTTTTTTCCACAACAAAAGCCACATTCAAAAAACTATACCCCTAAACTCCTGGATTCAGGTGATCCTCCTGCGTCAGTCTCCCAAGTAGCTGGGATTACAGATGTATGCCACCACATTTGACTTAATTTTTTTTACTTTTTTAGAGATGAGCTCTCACTGTGTTACCCAGGCTGGTCTCAAACTTTGGGCCACAAGTGATCTTCTCTCCCTGGCCTCCCAAAGCACTGGGATTTTAGTGAGCCACCATGCCCAGCTTCCCAAGTGTCCTTTTATGTTCTCACTGTTGCCTAGGCTAGAGTACAGTGATTCAAATACGGGTCACTGCAGACCTCCTTGGCTCAATCAAGCTGTCTGTCCGTCCTGCCTCAGCCTCTCATGTAGCTGGGACCACAGGAGCTTGCTGCCATGGCCTGCTTTTTTTTTTGGTAGAGACTGGGTCTCACTTTGTTGCTCAGGCTGATCTTGAACTCCTGGGGTTCAAGCAATCCTTACACTTTGGCCTCTGAAAGTGCTGGGATTATAGGCATGAGCCACCATGCCCAGCCTCCAGTGTCCCTTTAAATCACTGCCTTAATCACTACCACCATGACAAAAAAAGGAAAACTTAACAGAAAATTCAGGCTGGGCATGTGGTGGCTCACACCACCCAAAACTTTGAGAAGTAGAAATGGGAGGATTGCATAAGATCAGCCTGGCAACGTGTGAGACCTTGTCTCTATAAAAAAAAATAATTAAAAATTAGCTGGATGTGGTGATGCAAACCTGTAGTCTCAGCTACTTGAGAAACTGAGATGGGACAATCACTTGAACCCAGGAGGTTGAGGCTGCTGCACTGAGCTAAGACTGTACTACTTCACTCTAGCCTGGGCGACAGAGTGAGACCCTATTTCAGAAAAAGGCTGGGCGCAGTGTAATCCCAGCACTTTGGGAGGCTAAGGCGGATGGATCACGAGGTCAGGAGTTTGAGACAGCCTGGCCAACATGGTGAAACCCCATCTCTACTAAAAATACAAAAAATTAGCTGGGCGTGGTGGCTTGCATCTGTAATCCCAGCTACTCTGAAGGCTGAGACAGGAGAATCGCCTGAACCCAGGAGATGGAGGTTGCAATGAGCAGAGATTGCGTCATTGCACTCCAGCCTGGGTGACAGAGCAAGACTCCGTATCAAAAAAAAAGGCCAAGTGCAGTGGCTCACCCCTGTAATCCCAGTACTTTGGGAGGTTGAGGCGGACAGATCACTTGAGGCTAGGAGTTGAGACCGGCCTGGCCAACATGGTTACATCCCATCTCTATTAAAATCACAAAAAAATTAGCCAGGCATGGTGTTGCACGCCTGTAATCCCAGCTATTCAGAAGGCTGAGGCCTGAGAGTTGCTTGAGCCTGGGAGGCAGAGGTTGCAGTGAGCCATATCACGTCATTGCATTCCAGCCTGGGCAACAGAGCAAGACTCTTTGTCTTTAAATTCACCTTGTCTTGGTAACCTTATTTTCTGCATCCTAAAAGCCGTACTAAGTCGGTACCAGTTCTTTTAGAAACAGCCTTTGATTATTTGTTTTATGGCATTTCTATCCCTATTACTTGTATGGTCTCTCTAGACGTAGGCATTAAACTTCCGAGTGTGTTTTCCATTCTCTCTCCATATGAAACCAAGGTCACCACTGAGAAACAAAGTACTCAGACCAGTGTCTAAACCTGTTTAGTTGCGGAGTCTCACCCCGGGAATGTTTATTTGAAATAGTTGTAATTGTTTCTGTTCTTCAATTTTAAATATATTTTTACAGTTTTTTGATTTATAGAGATGGGGTCTCTTTATGTTGCTCAGACTGGTCTGGATCTCCTGAGCTCAAGCAATCTTCCTGCCTTAGCCTTCCAAAGTGCTGGGTTACAGGCATGAGCCACCTTAAATATTGTTTTTATTTATAGGTTTTTATTCCTTCTTAATATGTGTTAACTTTTAAAGAATGGAAGGCGTAGCCGGGCACAGTGGCTCACACCGGTAATCCCAGCACTTTGGGAGGCCGAGGCAGGTGGATCACCTGAGGTCAGGTGTTCAAGACCAGCCTGGCTAACATGCCAAAACCTTGTCTCTACTAAAAATACCCCGCCCCCAAAATTATTTGGGCATGATGGTTCATACCTGTAATCCCAGTTACTCAGTAGGCTAAGGCACGAGAATCAGTTGAACCTGGGAGGGTGAGGTTGCAGTGAGCCAAGATTACACCACTGCACTCCAGCCTGGGCAACAGGGTAAGACTGTCTCAAAAAAAAAATTAAAAAATGGAAGGCACAATGAAAAATTTTTTATTAAGTTTGTATAGTTGATGATCATCAGTAATTATCCTGCTGTTCTCTGTATTTAAAGTTTTATTTTGTTTTTTAAATGTAGACTCTAGAGAGGACTCTGTCATTCCTAATTTTAGTCTGAGTTCTGCATGTTTTCCTGCTTGCTGGAGAAAGTAGTATAAGAAAATAAGAAATATCATACCAAATCAGAGGTATATTTAGCCTATGAATCTATTAAACATGTGATCTTTAAAAATTTTATCTGTTTCCTCCATGGCTAGTAATTTAAGAAACCACTGGAAAAAGCCATAAAAATAAAAGTAATGTCGAACATCTGAGAAAACTTCAGACATTTCTAGAATGGTAACTGCTTGCTTACTGTCACACCCCTGGCATCTTGGTGGTTGTGTGACAGTTACCCTGGGGCTTATAAGTATATCCAGAATTTCCTTTTAAAAATTTCAGAGAGGCTTGGCACGGTGGTGGCTCATGCCTATAATCCTAGCACTTTGGCAGGCCGAGGTGGGCGGATCACGAGATCAGGAGTTTGAGACCAGCCTGACCAACATAGTGAAACTTTGTCTCTACTAAAAATACAAAATCAGCCAGGCGTTGTGGTGCATGCCTGTAATCCCAGCTACTCGGGAGGCTGAGGCGGGAGAATTGCTTGAACCTGGGAGGCAGAGGTTGCGGTGAGCTGAGATTGTGCCATTGCACTCCAGCCTGGGCAACAAGAGCAAAACTCCGCCTGAAAAAATAAAAAAGATTTCAGAGAAATTATAATGTCTTTTTTTTTTTTTTTTTTTTTCTGTTTTGTGACAAAGTCTCTCATTACCCAGGCTGGAGTGCAGTGGCATGGTCTCAGCTCACTGTAACCTCCACCTCCCAGGTTCAAGCAGTTCTCCTACCTCAGCCTCCTGAGTAGCTGGGATTACAGGTACCCACCACCAAGCCCAGCTAATTTCTCTACTTTTGTAGAGATGGGGTTTTGCCATGTTGGCTAGGCTGGTCTCGAACTCCTTAGGTGATCACACCACCTAGGCCTCCCAAAGTGCTGGGATTATAGGCATGAGACACCATGCCTGGCCGATAGTGTCTTTTCTAAGTCCCAGATCACCATATCACAGTTGTAAGTCCTACCAAGTGATAGGATATGGATAGCAAATAAATATTGAACTAAGGCTGGGCCTGGCAGATTACAGGTGTGAGCCAGCACACCCAGCCGATAGTGTCTTTTCTAAGTCCCAAATCACCATCTCACAGTTGTAAGTCCTACCAAGTGATAGGATATGAATAGCAAATAAATATTGAACCAAGGCTGGGCTTGGTGGCTCACACTTGTAATCCCTTTACTTTGGGAGGCCAAGATGGGAGGATTGTTGAGGCCAGAAGGTCAAGACTAGCCTGGGCAACATAGGGAGACCCTATCTCTACAGAAAATTTTAAAAATTAGCCAGATGTGGTGGTGCATGGCTGTGGTTCCAGCTACTTGGGAGGCTGAGGTGGGAGGATTGCTTGAGCTAGGGGATCAAGGCTGCAAGTGAGCCATGATTGAGCCACTGCACTCCATCCTGGGTGATGGAGTGATACTGATACCCTGTCTCAAGAAATAAGTCTCTCTCTCTATATATAGACAGAGACTTATTTTTCATCAACTGAATTTGTGTCTCATATTGGGATTAGAAATTAGAATTTTGCAGTTAGAAAACACCTTCTGGCTATGATATATTTATCACAATCTGCCCTTTCCTTAGCTTCTCTAATTTAAGTGTGTGTGTGTGGTGGGAGGGGGTCGATAGTTTTGTTTTTTGCCAGGATCTTGCTCTGTCTCCCAGGCTGGAGTATAGTGGTGAGATCATGGCTCACTGCAACCTTGACTTCCTGTCCTTATGTGATTCTCCCATCTCACCCTTTCGAGTAGGTGGAACTACAGGCATGTGCCACCACACCTGGCTAATTGACCTTTAAAAATTTTTTTTTTTTTGAGACGGAGTCTCGCTGTATTGCACAGGCTGGAGTGCAGTGGTGCAATTTCAGCTGACTGCAACTTCTGCCTCCTGGGTACAAGTGATTCTTCTGCCTCAGCCTCCCAAGTAGCTGAGATTACAGGTGCTTGCCACCACACCCGGCTAATTTTTGTATTTTTAGTAGAGACAAGGTTTCACCATGTTAGCCAGGCTGGTCTTGAACTCCTGACCTCAGGTGATCTGTCCACCTCAGCTTCCCAAAGTGCTGGGATTACAGGTGTGAGCCACCTCGCCTGGCCAACTTCTTAAATTTTTTTATAGAGATTAGGTTTTGCTGCATTGCCCAGGCAGGTCTGGAACTCCTGGGCTCATGTGATCCTTCCACCTTGGCCTCCCAAAGTGATGGGATTATAAATTTGAGTCACCATACCTGGCCTAAGATCTTTTGTAGCTGCTAGTTTCTAGTACCCACTCATTTATGAGATTATCTAATTGGGTCAGGAATAAGGCACATCATTTGGGAGTAAGTGGTAGGGCCTGATATATTTTTGGATCCATTTCAGATATTTGGTTGAATTGTGAACTTGAATATTGCTGCCTCTTCCCCCTTCATTTTAGCTTCTGCTCATTTTGTCTCTTTTTCTTTAAAATAGGCGTGGAATGTTCTCGCTCTGGATGGCAGTAACTGGCAGCGAATTGACCTATTTGATTTCCAAAGGGATATTGAGGTATAATTAAGTGGTGTGTGGCCCCAGTTTTCCTGTTAGTAATTACAGCATGGAACAGATTAGCCCTAACCATATTAATCTCATTTTCCTTGGAGAAGGGGGACTATTATTTTCAGTTCATCTGAAATTTACTGGAACCTCCAAAGTTCCCAGGAGTTTCTGTAGTTTTTGAGAATGAGCCAAATTATTTCATTTAAATAGTACAATTACTTAGTATTAATAGAACTAAATAAAACTCTTTGGTCCTGAAATATGACTAAAAGTTTGTTTTTGCAGTAGAAATGTTTAACTTATGTTTGCTTATTTTAGTGAAGACATTTTATATGTTTATTGAGGAACAAATAGAATCACAACTTCTTGGGATGGCATTTGTATATATTTTTTTGAGATACATGTTTTGGTTCTTGAGGAGGCTTTTTTTTTTTTTTTTTTTTTGAGATGTAGTCTCGCTCGGTTGCCCAGGCTGGAGTACAGTGGTGCAATCTCTGCTCACTGCAACCTTCACCTCCCAGTTCAAGCGATTCTCCTGCCTCAGCCTCCTGAGTAGCTGGGATTACAGGTGACTGCCACCACACCCCGCTAATTTTTTGTAGAGATGGGGTTTCACTGTCTTGTCCAGGCTAGTCTCAAAGTCCTGACCTCATGATCTGTCTGCCTCAGCCTCCCAAAGTGCTGGGATTACAGGCATGAGCCACCGCGCCTGGCAGTGAGACAATTTCCTGTGGAGAACGAAGATTGAATAAGGCCAAAACCATTTACTGAATTGTTTTTGCTAGAGAGATTTTTTCCTCCTCTCACTTTTTACCCCTATTTTTATCTCTTAGTATGGCCTATTATCTATAAAATGGAGAATAGCTTAAGCTTAAATTATTTTAAACTGAATTTGATCTCTGTAGTCCTTAGTCTTCTCATCAGGAAAGTAGAAATAATAGCTTCTTCATGGCTTCGTGAGGATTAAATGAGATTTTTTGAGGCCACACAGAATTGCTCAAACCTGTAATCCTAGTACTTTGGGTGGTCAAGGTGGGCGTATCAACCTGAGGTCAGGAGTTCGAGATCAACCATGGCCAACGTGGTGAAACACCATCTCTACTAAAAATACAAAATTAACCGGGCATGGCAGCACATGCTTGTAATCCCAGCTACTCGGGAGACTGAGGCAGGAGAATCGCTTGAACCCAGGAGATGGAGTATGCAGTGAGCTGAGATTAAATGCCACTGCACTCCAGCCCGGGCAACAGAGTGAAACTTCATCTCAAAAAAAAAAAGATTTTTTTTAAGCTCCAACAGAAATAAATTTACTTGAATCCATGGAAGAAATTTTTTAATGCCTGAAGCGAACTTTCCATTATCTTTAGAAAGTGCTTTTAAAATAATACCCTCTAGCATTATACTGGATTTTGTTTTTCAAAATTCTATAGCCCTCATGAATATAAATATTTAAAGCAACACCCACAAAATTACTCAGCAAGCTTTTGGGTTTTTGTTGTGTTGTTTTTGAGATGGAATCTCATTTTGTCACCCAGGCTGGAGTGCAGTGGTTTGGTCTCGGCTCACTGCAACCTCCATGTCCTGGGTTCAGGCAATTCTCATGCCTCAGCCTCCCGAGATGCTGGGACTACAGGCATGTGCACCACCATGCCTGGCTAATTTTTGTCTTTTTAGTAGAGATCGGATTTTGCCATGTTTTGCCATGTTGGCCAAGCCTGTCTTGAACACCTGACCTCAAATGATTTGCCCACCTCAGCCTCTCAAAGTGCTGGGATTACAGGTGGGAGCCACTGAGCCTGGACAGTTTTTGTTAAATTTTTTGTTAACATTTAACCTGTTAAATGTTCATTAAGTCCCTGCTATAAGCAGAATACTATAGTACACATTTTGGGAAAGATTAAAAAAAAAAAATGTAGTTGCTGTCCTTCAGTAGCTGTGGCTTAACCCAGCTGGGCAGTATATATGCATATAGTGCCATAGAGAACTATAGAAGATCATTTTCTCAAATACAGAATATATTTTACAAGTTGAACAAAATAAGAATATAGGGTTTAGGCATGATTTAAGTGATATGGGTTAATCAGGAAAGCTTTCTTAGGGTAAGTGACAATTTTCCTTTTAAATTAATTAGATCATAATAGAAGCATTTTCTCTTCGTTTATAAATTGTTAAAAATGAGGACGTGTTCTTTTCAAAAGTAATGAGGTGGGTTATCTTTTTGTTTGCCTGTCTGTTTTTACAGGGCCGGGTAGTGGAGAATATTTCAAAACGATGTGGGGGCTTTTTACGAAAGTTAAGTCTTCGTGGATGTCTTGGAGTGGGAGACAATGCATTAAGGTAAAAACATAACAGTTGATTAATCTTTTTGATGGAAGTAAAGAGCAGCACCATCTCACCCAGAAAAGGCTAAAATTCCTAAGCTATAAAAATGCAACTACACATACTGAAAATATCTAGTAATAGGGAATGTAGTTTTAATAATAAACAAGAACAAAGTACTGCCTGAAAAAACCCAGATTCCTCATCACAAGTGGTTCTTTTGGAACTTTGAAAAGCTTTTTTAAAATTAATTAATTAATTATATTTACTTTATGTTTTGAGACAAGGTCCCTCACTGTTACCCAGGCTGGAGTGCCCTGGCGTGATCATGGCTCACTGCAACCTTGAACTCCTAAACTCAAACAGTCCTCTCCCTCCTGAGTAGCTGTGACTAAAGATGTGTACCACAACGGCTGGCTAATTTTTCAAAATTTTTTATAGAGACAGTCTCATTTTTTTGTCCAGGCTGGTTTCAAACTCTTGCACTCAAGCAGCCCTTTTGCCTTAGCCTACCGAAGTGCTGGAATTACAGGCATGAGCCACAGCACCCAGCCTAGTTCTTTTTGTAAAAACTTTCATTTACTCAAAAGATAAGATAATGTTATTTTAAGCTGACAACAAAGATCAGTATTTAGGGTTATGGTTAACCCTAACCTGAGCAGTGGCCCCAGTACTTTGGGAGGCTAGGTGGGAGGATTACGTGAGGCCAGGAGTATAAGACCAATCTAGGCAGCATGGCAAGGCCCCAATCTCTACAAAAAACTTTTTAAAATTAGCCAGGTTATGTGACATATGCCTGTAAACCCAGCTACTTGGGAGACTGAGGTTGGAGGATCACTTGAGCCTGGGAGGCTGAGGCTACAGTGAGCTGTGATGGTGCTACTGTACTACAGCTTGAGTGACAGAGGAAGACCTTTTCTCTAAAAATAAATAAATAAGCAATCATTTCATTTATTTTAAATTTAAAATAATTTTTAAAGTTAGGCTTGAAGAATTTATAATTGAAAATTAATTTAAGCTAGGTCCGATGGCCCAAGCCTGGAATCCCAGCACTTTGGGAGGCCAATGTGTGTGGGTCACTTGAGGTCAGCAGTTCAGCCTGACTAACATGTGAAACCCTGTCTCTACTAAAAATACAAAAACAGGTGGGCCTGGTAGGGCTTACCTGTAATCCCAGCTACTCAGGAGGCTGAAGCAGGAGAATCACTTGAACCTGGGAGGCGGAGGCTGCAGTCAGCTGAGATCACACCATTGTACTCCAGCCTGGGTGACAGAGGGAGACTCTGTCTCAAAAAAAAAAAGCATCATGGCCAGGCTTAGTGGCTCACATCTGTAATCCCAGCATTTAGGGAGGCTGAGGTAGAAGGAATATGAAGAAGTGTATAATGCAGGGTCTAGAAGGTTCTCAAGCACAGGAGCTTCTGTCCCCATGGAGTTGAGGTGTACTGCCCTCCTGGCATATGATTACTTTCACCAACCCAGAAGCTCTCTGATCCCTATTATTTAGGGGTTTTTACAGAGATTCCTTGACTGTAGACATGATTGAAGACCAAATATTATATTAGGTTGGTTCAAAAGTAATCATGGTTACTTTTCACCAACCTATAACAAAAGATACTATCACTCAGGAAACTACAAGCATTTTAGTGACTGTATGCCAAGAACCGAGGATGAAGACCAAATACGTCTTTTTCCCTTATATCACAGTGTCACAGGTATCAACAACCAATATTACCAATAATATGTTTTACTACTTTTTTAATGACTGGAATTTTGCCCATTTCATTTGAAACCTTTTATTTTCTTTCCTACAAAGAACCTTTGCACAAAACTGCAGGAACATCGAAGTACTGAATCTAAATGGTTGTACAAAGACAACAGATGCGTAAGTATTTTGTTTTAGGAGGGTAAGTCATAGCCCCTTCTGTCTGGCTGATATTAGCTTTAAATTCAGGGCACTAACTATATCTAGCAATTTTTATCTTGGTTTTGTAGAGGAAAGATTTTTGAAAGAGAAAGCAACATCAAAGTAAGAATGGAATAAGAAACTTACTTTGGAATTCTATCTTTGATATTTAAGGTGAAACTTTTAATAATTATAGTCAATGTATATACAGTAGGGGTACAGTAGGGATACAAATAATACATATTACTGGGATTATTTCTATTTCAAGATGCTAGTAGATATCAGTTAAAAGCCACAATAAACATAGTTTTATCTAAAGATTAAAATCTTAAACACAGGACTATTATCTAAAGATTAAAATCTTAAATACAGGACTAAACAGCTTATGATACTCAGTCCTAAGAGCAGTTATTAAATGAAAATGATTCACTAAATGTGCTGAGTCTGCTTTGGTCATGATCTATAAAGGAAATTAAACTTATTTCTTCATCCTTAAGAGGCTTACAGTCACAGAAATTAGACATAGAAGATAGTAGAAGGTAGTTATTCATGAACTCTGCTAATAAGTATTTCTATAGATTGATTTAGAAACCTTTACTATAAGAGATGAAATATACGCACCTCTTTCCCCACCATTACTTTACACCAGTAGCACTACATTTATTTTAGATAAGTTATCTTTTAATTTTTGCTTCCTTTGAGTACTTAGTGTTATAAAGATTAAGAATTTGATCACTTAGTATCTAGAAAAGTGACATGTAATTAATGCTTTTTCGTCAGAATCTATTTTATCTCAAGATGCATTGGTGAAAACATAATATATATGTGCAAGGCTACTATATTACTTATAATAGCAAAAGTTAGGAAACTACCCAGCATCTATCAGTAGACAACAGGTTGAATAAAACTAATGAGGAAAATCTCTATATATAATACTCAGGAGTGATTTTTCAGGACATATTGTTAAATGACGAAAGCAAACTACAGAGAAGTTTATATAATATACCTTTTGTAGGGCCAGAAGACTGTATATATATCTACATATTTATATATTTTCAAAAAGAATGGAAATGCCAGTCAACAATAAAATAAGGCTGAGTGCAGTGGCTCATGCTTCTAATCACAACACTTTGAAGGCCGAGGCAAGAGGATCACTTGAAGCCAGAAGTTCAAGATTAGCCTGGGCATCATAGTGAGACCCTGTCTCTACAAGAATTAGGTGTGGTAGCACGTATCTGTAGTCCTTGCTACTCAGGAGGTTGAGGTGGGAGATTGCTTGAGCCCAGGAGTTGGAGGTTACATTGAGCTATGATCGTGCCACTGCATTCCAGCCAAAGTGACAGAGTGAGATCTTGTCTCTAACAAAAAAAAGAAAAAAGAAATGAAAACATTGACCCACACAAAGATCTAGGAGACATATCAGCCAAAGAGAAAGTGTGACTTCTATTTGGATACTAATTTGAACAAATCAAGTTGTCAAAAACATGTATGCTATAATTGGAGAAAAATTAACATATTTAGGTATCATATGATATTAAGGAATTAAAGTACTTACCTATTAGAAATAGATACTGAAATATTTGCAGAAAAAATGATATGTCTGGAATTGGCTTTACAATCCTGGAATAAAAAAGTGGGGAAGAAGAGATGGAATAAATTTTTTTGAGGTGGAGTTTTGCTCTTGTTGCCCAGGCTGGAATGCAGTGGTGCTTGGCTCACTGCAACCTCCACCTCCTGGGCTCAAGACATTCTCCTGCCTCAGCCTCCCAAGTAGCTGGGATTACAGGCATGCACCACCATGTCCAGCTAATTTTGTATTTTTAGTAGAGAGTGTTTCACCATGTTGGTCAGGCTGGTCTAGAACTCCTGACCTCAGGCAATCTACCCACCTCAGCCTTCCAATAAATAAAAACATTTAATAGTAGAATATTGATAAATGTTGGGCCAGGCGCAGTGGCTCGCATTTATAATCCCAGCAGTTTGAGAGGCCAAGGTAGGTGGATTACTTGAGGCCAGGAGTTTGAGACCAGCCTGGCTAACATGACAAAACCCTGTGTCTACTAAAAATATGAAAAATTAGCTGGGTATGGTGGCACGAGTTTGTGATCCCAGCTACTCAGGAGGCTGAGGCAGAATTGCTTGAACCTAGGAGGTGGAGGTTGCAGTGAGCCAAGATTGCATTACTGCTCTCCAGCCTGGGCAACAGATCAAGACTGTCTCAAAAAGAAAAAAGAAGAGTATTGAGAAATGTTGAAGTTTACTGATGGTACATGCGGGTTCTCTGTATTATTTACTCTTGTTTATATTTGAAGTTTCTCATGATTTGTTAAAAATTAAAATGAGAACTTGACCACCAGAAAAAAGTCTTTAATACATAACTTACTTTTTTCAGGCCAATACCAGTTCATCATCCATCCTTTGTATACCTTGCAAAAATCCAGTTCCTACATTACTGTTATGCAAACGATTATCTTCAGTAGGGATTTAAGTGAAAAAACAAGCAGAGCTTTTCTTCTTCATGTTTGACTACATGCTAGTAGTTAGCCATTAGCTTTCTGGTGTTTCGGATTTGCAAAATGCATATATATCTCTTAGAACTCACTTAAGTATCATGCTGTTAATTGCTGTTAACGTTTTAAAATGTGAATCAAACACAATCTTCCCCTCATGCGAATTTTCATATGCAGCACAGCATTTCTTCTTTGTGAATGGTATCTGTCTCTTCCTCAATGTGAAGGGTCTTAGGATATAAAACTGCTTTTTTAGGGGTGTGAAAATTTTACAATTCTTAAATATACACATTTGTTTAATGAGAACAGTGTCTGATATACCAAGGATGTGTACTTGTCTTATTTATTCATTATTTTCTCCTTTTTCCATTTTCAGTACATGTACTAGCCTTAGCAAGTTCTGTTCCAAACTCAGGCACCTTGACTTGGCTTCCTGTACATCAATAACAAATATGTCTCTTAAAGCTCTGAGGTAAATTTCTTATAATAAGTATGTCCAGTAATCAGAAAAAATACATACTTTAAAAAATAACTGATATAAAGTTGGAATTGAAGGCAACTCTGTTTTATGGATATGTTCTGTAGTTCAGAGTAGATATTTTCTTTTACCACTTGCCCAAATTACAATATGGGACATATTAAAGTGAAATGATTAGAGGTAACTAGGATTTCTGAACAGGGTAGTACAGTTTAGATTTTTATGAAGTCATTTTTTTTAATTTCTTTTTTATGATTAGATTTTTATGAAGTCTTTTTTTTTCTTCTTTTTTTTTTTAATAGATGGGGTTTCACCATGATGGCCAGGCTGGTTTTGACCTCCTGACCTCAGGTGATCCACCCACCTTGGCCTCCCAAAGTGCTAGGATTACAGGCGTGAGCCACCGCGCCCGGCCTGAAGTCTTATTTTCAAAAAGAAAAGAGGCTGGGCACAGTGACTTACACCTGTAATCACAGCACTTTGGGAGGCTGAGGTGGGTGGATCATGTGGTCAGGAGACTGAGACCATGCTGGCCAATCTGGTGAACCCTATCTCTACTAAAAATACAAAAGTTAGCTGGGCATGGTGGCGCATGCCTGTAGTCCCAGTTACTCAGGAGGCTAAGGCAAGAGAATCGCTTGAACTCGGGAGACGGAGGTTGCCATGAACCAGGATCATGCCACTGTACTCCAGCCTAGGCAGAAGAGCAAGACTCTCTTTTTATTCTTTCTTCTTCTTTTTTTTTTTCCCACTACCAGTAATGGCTATAAACAGGAGACTCCATCTAAAAAAGAAAAAAAGGCACGTGTTATTATAGCCTAGTGCTTAAAACAGGCATCTGGAGCCAGATTACTAACCATGTACTTTAAGCAAACATAACTAACCTTTCTGAGCTTTTTCTTATCCTCTCATAACATTTTATTAAGGTTTAACAAGATATTAGGCAACGCCATATAAAATTTTGCCAGTATTTGACAGTTTACATGTGATAAGAATGACAGGTACATGTGGCTCAACCTAATGTATATAAAATGCTTTAAAAAGAGTCCCTGAGGCCGGGTGTGGTGGCCTGTAATCTCAGCACTTTGGGAGGATCACTTGAGCCGAGGAGTTCGAAACCAGCCTGGGCAACGTGGTGAAACCCTGTCTCTACTAAAAACAAACAAACAAACAAACAAAAATTAGCCTGGCATGGTGTCGTGTCCCTGTAATCCCAGCTGTTCAGGGTACTGAGGTAAGAGGATCACTTGAGCCCAGCAGGTTGAGGCTCCAGTGAGCTGTAATCGTGCCACTGCACTACAGGCTAGGCAATAGAATGAGACCTTATCTCAAGAAAAAAGAAGACGTATAAATTTAGTTAACTAGAGTATAAATAATCTAAAATGTGGCTCCTTTTAGACCTTCCTTGTGAATACTGAACACGTGTACCTAAGATGGTTTGCTGTGTAGGATAATAAATTTGATAGTAAAACAACTTTTATTATTTATAAAATATATATATATTTATTATTATTTTTTTTTTTAAAAGATGGGGTTTCATCATGATGGCCAGGCTGGTCTTGAACTCCTGACTTCAGGTGATCCACCTCTGCTTCTCAAAGTGCTAGGATTACAGGTGTGAGCCACCACGCCTGGCCTATAAAATATTTTCACATAAATTATTAATTTAAAAGTCTTGTGAAGTAGATTGGACGGGCATTTTACAGATAAGAAATTCTAGAAAGTTGTTGACTGCCATGTACTGTGATGCAACCATGAGATGTAACTGAGTAAGATATTGCTGCCCTTAAGTTGCTCACAGTCAACTGTTACTGTGGAATAAATGCTATGATAGGAATGAGTACATCAGTTCTGGGAAAACAGAGCTGTGGGGCTAATCTTAGAGAGGTTCGGACAGGCTTCCTAAAGTCACTTGGCTGAAATTAAACTATTAATATTGGAGAATGAACTTTAACCTGGATATCCTGGCTTTATCTTCTGGGTCTTTTCAGCAGGCAGGAATATTTCAAACAATTTATGGAGTGTTTTCCAAAGAATATTATAGAAAACTTGGAATTCGTCCATAATCCAAATATGAAGCTAAACTGATGAGAAGAGATGGGATCAACAATGAAGCTAATATTTTGAAGGCAGAGATTGGACACAAGATACCCTAAATTCAGCCTACAAAAGCAGTACTCTAGAAACATTTCAGATAAGGAAATACACAGGGCCTTTGTAATTTTTTAAAATAAAAGTTTAAAAGGCTTCATTACTACTTTGGTACTGTGAGTTGAATATCCCAATTTCAAAAATCCAAAATGCAACTGGGTACTACTTGAAGGACTGAAGTGGGAGGATCGCTTGAGCCCTGGAGGTCATAGCTGCAGTGAGCCCTGATACTGCTACTGCACTGCAGCCTGGGTGACAGAGCAAGACTCTGTCTGAAAGAAAAAAAAAGAACCCAAAATCTGAAATGCTTGAAAATCTTTTTTTTTTTTTTTTAAAGGCAGACTTTCACCATGTTGGTCAGGCTGGTCTTGAACTCCTGACCTCAGGAGATCTGCCTGCCTTGGCCTCCAAAGTGCTTGGATTACAGGCGTGAGCCACCACGCCCGGCCAATGCTTGTAAATCTTAAGCTTTTTGAGTATCGATGTGATACTCAAAGGAAATGCTTATTGGAGCACTTCAGATTTTCAGATATGGGATACTCAACTATGTAAGTATAATGCAAATATTGTAAAATCTGGAATCTAAAACACTTCTGGTACCAAGGTTTTTTTTATGTTTTGTTTTGTTTTGTTTTTTTGAGATGGAATCTTGCTCTATCGCCCAAGCTGGAGTGCAGTGACGAAATACCGGCTCACTGCAACCTCCACCTCCTGGGTTCAAGCGATTCTCCTGCCTCAGCCTCCTGAGTAGCTGGGATTATAGGTGAGCACCACCATGCCCGGCTAATTTTTGTATTTTTAGTAGAGACGGAGTTTCACTATGTTAGTCAGGCTGGTCTCGAACTCCTGACCTCGTGATCCTCCCTCCTCCACCTCCCAAAGTGCTGGGATTACAGGCCACCAAGCATTTAAGATAAGGGATACTCAACTGGTAATAGTGTTGCTCGATGGAGAATCTAGTTTTGAATCTGAGCTCTTTATTAATTACTCTGTAAACTAGAATAAATCATTTAATTTCCATTTTCTGTCTAGAGAGCTTTGAGATACGTGATAAGTACAAAAGGAATATAAATCTGAAAAACAGTATATTGCTTTGTTTTTGTTCATTAAGCTGGATTTGAGATGACCCTGCTAATGATGGAGTCCCATGTGAATACCACATTGATAAATTAGCTTTTTTTCTAAATATACGTTAAGTAAATATGTTTTTTCTTGTGGGAAAGAATGGGAATGTTTTCATTCCTTTACTAAATAGCCAATAAATTGAGATGTTGGTGCCTTTGAAATTGGATTTAGTGATATGTTTCTCTCATTTTGTTTTATCCTAAGTGAGGGATGTCCACTGTTGGAGCAGTTGAACATTTCCTGGTGTGACCAAGTAACCAAGGATGGCATTCAAGCACTAGTGAGAGGCTGTGGGGGTCTCAAGGCCTTATTCTTAAAAGGCTGCACACAGGTAATAATTCCATGTAGGGTCTGTGAAATTCAGAAGAATCATGAGCTATTTGTAGGCAGCCCCAAGATGTTTGTCTTGAGTGAAAGTTTAGTTGTATGTGTTATTGACCAAAGACACATGCTTACCAAAACTTAAAGTGTTTTCCTTAGGATAAAAGAATGAGAAGAATTAACATCTGACCAAAAATAAATTTGAGGAGGAGGGAGACAAGGTGGGAAGATTATATTAAAGATACACCGTGGTCAAGAAGAGTTTCATGCAGTTTAAATTGTGCTGAAAAGAAAACTTGCCATGTTGTCACTGCCTGATACTTTGAACTGGATAGACAAAGAAGGCAGTCTTAGTAATTTCCACTTGTTTTTTTAACCACCAGTGTTTCTTAAATATGCCAAGTGTATATAGCAACTTGCATTTTATAGTACTGATGCCACTCACATTACAAATCCAACATATTTTGTTATTAAAAATTTTATTGTCTCGGCCAGGTAAAGTGGCTCATGCCTGTAATCCCAGCACTTTGGGAGGCCGAGACGGGTGGATTACCTGAGGTCAAGAGCACTAGACCATCGTGGCCAACATGGTGAATTCCCTGTCTCTATTAAAAATATAAAAATTGAAGGAGAGAGATCCAAGATGGCCGATTAGCAGCAGCTCAGGATTGTAGCTCCCAGTGAAAGCACAGAGAGTGAGTGGACGCTGCACTTTCAGACGAATTTTTGTTGCCCACAGACCGGGAGATTCCCGGCAGAGGAGCCACACGGGTTGCCAGTGCGGCTGTTTTGCCAGCGCCCCGGCACAGCGCTTCTCGGTGCGGAATATACGGAATTGGGTGCCCTTTTAGTCGGGCTCAGCTGGTCCCATCCCCACAAGGAGAACAGCAATTGGAAGCGCTGAGGACTGAGAGTTTCACAGCAAGCACAGCCGAACCCTGGAAGGTCCAGCTCTATGGGGAACGGGCGTCCGCCAAAGGAAAACTAAGAAACAGAAAAAACTTCATCACCAGGTGGAGAGAGATCCAAGATGGCCGATTAGCAGCAGCTCAGGATTGTAGCTCCCAGTGAAAGCGCACAGAGTGAGTGGACGCTGCAATTTCAGACGAATTTTTGTTGCCCACAGATTCCAGGTGGAGTGGAGGAGCCACATGGGTCGCCAGCATGACTCTTTTGGTGGGCACAGCTGTTTTGCCGACGCCCCGGCGCGGTGCTTCTCAGTGCGGAGTATACTGGACTGGGTGCCCTTT
>CAUYQU010086763.1:0-41481 GCA_963574635.1 Cheracebus regulus
CTTTGTGGTGTTCTCTGTATTTCCTGGACTTGAATATTGGCCTGCCTTGCTAGGTTGGGGAAGTTTTCCTGGATAATATCCTGAAGAGTATTTTCCAGCTTGGATTTGTTCTCTTCATCACATTCAGGTACACCTATCAAACATAGATTAGGTCTTTTCACACAGTCCCATATTTCTTGGAGACTTTGTTCATTCCTTTTTACCCTTTTTTCTGTCATCTTGCCTTCTTGTTTTATTTCATTAAGTTGATCTTCGACCTCTGTTATCCTTTCTTCTGCTTGGTCAATTCGGCTGTTGAAACTTGTGCATGCTTCGTGAAGTTCTCGTGTTGTGCTTTTTAGCTCCATCAATTCACTTATATTCCTCTCTAAGTTGTCCATTCTCGTTAGCATTTCGTTAAGTCTTCTTTCGAGGTTCTTAGTTTCTTTGCATTGGGTTAGAACATGTTCTTTTAGGTCACAGAAATCTCTTATTATCTACCTTCTGAAGCCTGATTCTGACAGATCATCACACTCATTATCCGTCAGGTCTTGTTCCCTTGGTAATGAGGAGGTGTGATCCCCTGTAGGAGGAGAGGCATTCTGATTTCGGGTGTTCTCAGCCTTTTTGCACTGGTTTCTTGCCATTTTTGTGGATTTATCCACCTGTCGTCTTTGTAATTGCCGACTTTCAGATTGGGTCTCTGAGTGGATGTCTGGCTTGTTGGTGATGAAATTTTTTCTGTTTCTTAGTTTTCCTTCAGTGGACGCCCCTTCCCCACAGAGCTAGGTCTTCCTGGGTTCGGCTGTGCTTGCTGTGAAACTCTCAGTCCTCGGCGCTTTCAATTGCTGTTCTCCTTGTGGGAATGGGACCAGCTGAGCCCGACTAAAAGGGCACCCAGTCCCGTACACTCTACACTGAGAAGTGCCATGCCAGGGCGCCAGCAAAACAGTCTCGCCAGCCAAAAGAGTCATGCTGGCGACCCGTGTGGCTCCTCTGCCGGGAATCTCCCAGTTTGTGGGCAACAAAAATTCGTCTGAAATTGCGGTGTCCACCTGCTCTCTGCACTTTCACTGGGAGCTACAATCCTGAGCTGCTGCTAAGCGGCCATCTTGGATCTCTCTCCAAAATATACATATATTTTATAAAATGAAATAATCATGAATAGTCCATGTACAGTGGCTCATGCCTGCAATCCCAGCACTTCAGGAGGCCAGGGCAGGCAGACTGCTTGAGGTCAGTAGTTCAAGACCAGCCTGGCAACATGGTAAAACCCCAACTATACTAAAAATACTACTAAACTTAGCCGGGCATGGTGCACCTCTAATTCCAGCTACTCGGGAGGCTGGGTCAGGAGAATCGCTTGAACCTGGGAGGCAGAGGTTGCAGTGAGCCAAGATCATACCACTGCACTCCAGCCTGGGCAACAGAGTGAGACTCAGTCTCAAAAAACAAACAAACAAAAAAAAAAAATTCAAGAATACTTTTCAAGTTAACTATAGAGAAATATTTTACAAAAATCAGAAAGAAAAGGAATGTAAGTTTTCACTGGCTTATTTTATAAAACTGAAGGCTTCAATCAAAATGCCCCAGAATTAATATAGCTGAAAAAAAAATAATCCCAATTACAGAAGAAAAACATCAGGGAAAAAGATGTTTTACTGCAATGATACTTAAGCAAGAATTTATAAACTATCTAAATGTACAATAAGATACAATTTAAATAAATGATAGTAAATCCACACAGAAGAGATAATAAAAACAATGCTTACTAAAGTTTACAACAATATGAGAAATGTGATAAAGTTTACAGCTAAACAGCAGGATATATCATTACATCATACAGAATAGTGTCACTGCCCCCAAAATGCTCTGTGCTCTACCTATTTATCCCTCTTCTCCTCTCCCTGATCCCTTGGCTACCACTGATCTTTTTAGTATCTCTCCCCTCCGCCTTTTTTTTTTGTTTGTTCACTTTCCAGAATGTCACATAATTGGAATCATACAATATAGACGGCCTCTGTAGCCTGGCTTCTTTCCTTTAGCTATATGCATTTAAGGTTCTTCCACGTCTTTTCCTGGCTTAATAGCTCTTTTTTTCTTATTGCTGAATAACATTTCACTTTATGAATGTACCACAGTTTGACTAATCTATAGAAGGACATCTTGTTTGCTTCCAATTTGAGGCAATTATGCATTTGTCTAAACCCTTAGTACTGTACAACACAGAGTAAACCCTAAACTATGGACTTTAGTCCGTAATAATGTATCAATATTGGCTCGTCAATTGTCACAAATGTAGCACACTAACAGAAGATGCTAACGGGAAATTTGAAGAGGGAATGTATATATGAGGACTGTATGTACTTTCCACTCATTTTTCTGTAAACCTAGAACTGCTCCAAAAAATAAAGTCTATTAATTTTTAAAGTAAAATGTAAAGGTGTAATTAAAAGGATAAAGGCACAACCATAAAGAGAATGAAAATGGAGCCTTAGGTGGATGACGGATTTTAACAATTTCTAGTAGAAAATTAGTAGTGAGGCCAGGCACGGTGGCTCATACCTGTAATCCCAACACTTTGGGAGGCTGAGGCAGGTGGATCATGAGGTCAAGAGATCGAGACCATCCTGGCCAACATGGTGAAACCCTGTCTCTACTAAAAATACAAAAATTAGCTGGGCGTGGTAGCATGCACCTGCAGACCCAGCTACTCGGGAGGCTAAGGCAGAAGAAGTGCTTGAATCCGGGAGGTGGAGGCTACAATGAGCCGAGATCACGCCACTGCACTCTAGCCTGGCAACAGAGCAAGACTCCGTCTCAAAAAAAAGAAAGAAAGAAAGAAAGAAAGAAAGAAAGAAAGAAAGAAAGAAAGAAAGAAAGAAAATTAGCAGTGAATGTGGTGAAGACAGTTAAATTCTCAAAGAAAAGGCTAAAAGAAATTCCTGGCAGAATCTTTGGCAGAGGTCCAGAAGTAAAGAAGGCATGTGAAATAGGGCAAGAGTGAGAAGTGGGCCTGGAAATGAAGGTCTGTCAGAAGTCTTTAAGTAAAATAATCACCTCGTATAATGGTACTGCCCTAGTCCTTAGCCATTCAGATTTTTTTTCTTTTTATTTTTTGGTGACAGTCTCACTCTGTCACCCAGGCTGGAGTTACAGTGGCATGATCTTGGCTCTCTGCAACCTCTGCTTCCTGGGTTCAAGCAACTCTCCTGCCTCAGCCTCCCAAGTAGCTGGAACTACAGGCACCTGCCACCAAGCCTGGCTAAGCCATCCAGATTTTCAAGACTGCTCAAAAGGCTTAATGGCATTCATCCTTTTAACAAATATTTAGTAGCTCCCACAACCCAGGCTCTCTGCTAATGCACTGAGGGTGCAGGTACAATAAGCAACTCCTGCTTATAAGACCTTCTTCACATTCTAGCACCAGATACTAGAATTAGGTAATGGAGAGGCCTAGAGCAGTTTAAGAACCCAGGGCTACCCAGGAAAACAGATGATTCTACATAGGCCCTACCCTCTCTCCACTCTAACTCTCTACTCCATTTCACTCTGCTCCACACCTACACCTGATACCCCAGACCCTTGCCCCAAGGTCCACAACCTCATGACCACAGTGTTTCTCCTGGAGCCACCATTGATTATAGAATCATGGCAACCCAAAGATGCAAGCAGTTGTTCAGGGCAGCATCACATATAGATGCAAACTAAGGCAGGAAATGCAATAGCTATTAAGTAAAGAGCAATGAAGGATCAGAGCATTATGGGGGACTGAGAGAAGACAATAGGGAACTTGAGAACAAACTAGGTATAGGAAGTATCTTTAAGCCGGGGGCGGTGGCTCACACCAGTAATCCCAGCACTTTGGGAGTCTGAGGCGGGGGTGGATCACAAGGTCAGGAGATCGAGACCATCCTGGCAGACATGGTGAAACCTCGTCTCTAATGAAAAAAAAAATACAAAAATTAGCTAGGCGTAGTGAGACATGCCTGTAATGTCAGCTACTTGGGAGGCGGAGGCAGGAGAATTGCTTGAACCCAGGAAGCTTTATACTTTGGAACAGTTACTATTGAAGATATCTGCTCTCTTAAAGCTAACACCTGCTAGTCTACACTTTCTAAAATAAACAAACTAGATCTAAACTACAGCATAAGGACTAGAGTTAATAGCCCTGAAATGTATTAATAGGCCTGAAAACTGATACTGATATGATAGGTAGTAAGGCTTCCAATTTGGTGAGGTTATGGTGAAGGGTGCTAATGGGGTTGCTGTTTAATCTGCATTTATTATCCTTCTTAATAATCTGAAAAAGGGGAAGATTACATTAATTTTACAGGTAATTTTGCAAGCTGAAAGGCTGAAGGACCATGAAACAAGAAAGATAAAAACATTTAAGGTTGTTTTTATGAAAACTAAAGAAATCCACATAGATGAGAGGGACGAAAAAAGTATGAGGTAGGTGAATGGCAAACAAGTATTTGCTTTCAGATCTCATTTTGTTCTCGACACTTATCACACATTATTTAAATGTGACAAAAGCCCACAGACAAAGATACTCTAAGTTCCATTTTTAAATGAGGAAAATGGGGCTCACTGAAGTTGCTGAGGTGACTCAACTTGTAAAAGGCAGGGCCTGATTTCCAGCTGAAACCTTTCTGATGCCAAAAGCCATAGTCTCTTCCAACCTACCACCCTGCTGGTAAGAAGGAACAGCTACTTCTCTCCTTTTCTTGCTTTTGTCAAGTATGGGACCCCTGTGTCCTGCAGAAGTGAGATGAAGGCTGCTAAGCACCATGATGAATGGCACCCTGCTCTCTCTCCACTACTTGTTCAATTGTTTGATGGGCTCTTAAGGACCATGATCTCACAAAGACTATGGACAAGTACAAGGGTGGAAAAATGGAGAGCCATGTGCTATAATCCTATAAAGAATCATCATTCTGTTTTTACAGACAGGGAAAAGCTTAGAGAAATTACGTAACTTTCCCAAGTATAGAGCTAATTTGTGTGCAGTCAGGTCTGATCAGACCCCACATTCTTTATACACCGTCTTACCGAGCACTTTCGGAAGGACTAAGGATTAAAATATACCTTTTTAATAGACAAACTGAAATTTACAACAGTAATTCATCCTCACAGTGATTCTATTTTCCTCCAACATTTATTATGAAAATGGTCAAACACAGAAGAAAGTAAAAAAAAAAAAAAATTCTATAGTGAATACCCATAAACTCAGCTGCTAGATTTTACATTAACATTTTGCTGTATTTGTGATAATATCTCTATCCATCTGTCAGCCCTTCTATTCATCCATAAATGTAACTTATTTTATTAATGTATGTAAAAGTTAAGTTGTAGAAACACAGTGATTCTATTTTTTTTATTATTCTTTTTAAATCAAGACGGAGTCTTGCTCTGTCACCCAGGCTGGAGTGCAGTGTCACAATCTCAGCTCACTGCAATCTCTGCCTCCCAGGTTCAAGCAATCCTCTCACCTCAGCTTACAGAATAGCCAGGATTACAGGTGCGCCACCACGTTCAGCTAATTTTAGTATTTTTAGTAGAGACGGGGTTTGATCATGTTGGCCAGGCTGGTCCTGAACTCCTGACCTCAGGTATCCACCTGCCTAGGCCTCCCAAAGTGCTGGGATTACAGATGCGAGTCATCACACTGAACCTGATTCTATTTCAAAACAGAAAATTTTGAATAACTCTTAACATTCGCCTTTGAAAAAATTACTTATGTAATTATAAATATTAAGAATTATCCATGTAAAAGGTGGTCTTCAAACTCCACAAGCTATAGTTTCAGGATTTTTCCTACCATTCACAAATTCTGTCAGTGAGTAACCTTGAAAAAATTTAATCTTTGAATTTACTCCAAACACCTATTCTGAAATTAACATAAATTAAAACAGCTGTTTAATAAAAGTTACACTCATTTGACTGGGATTTAATTTAACAGGTTTAAAGGAAATCAGTTTTAACCACTTCATTTTTCAAAGAATAAGATTTATATTCTCAAAAAAATAGAATTCCATAATTTTAATAGTCTCACTTTTAAATATTTTTAAATTCTACAATTTACAATACAGTCTCATAAGTAGATTAAATCATTAGCACCAAATAAACAGCACTTATAGCAAGCCTCAGAACTTAACCCAGGATTTCATCTGAAATTGATAGTTTTATTCTATATTATTCCTGGTAAATACAAACTAATTCATTCTTCAACTATTTGTAGCATGAAAGGAGCCATCAGTCTTCCCTTCAAATCTGTTAATAAGAAAATGAGGCCAGGTGCGGTGGCTCATGCCTGTAATTCCAGCACTTTGGAAGGCGGAGGTGGGCGGATCACAAAGTCGAGATCAAGACCATCCTGGCCAACATGGTGAAACCCCGTCTCTACTAAAAATACAAAAATTAGCCAGGTGTGGTAGCAGATACCTGTAGTCCCAGCTACTCAGGAGGCTGAGGCAGGAGAATCGCTTGAACCTGGGAGGCGGAGGTTGCAATGAGCCAAGATCATGCCATTGCACTCCAGCCTGGGCAAGAGTGAGACTCTGTCTCAAAAAAAAATAAAACTAAAAAAATTAAAGATCATCCTGGCTAACATGGTGAAACTCCATCTCTACTAAAAGTACAAAAATTAGCTGGGTGTAGTGGTATGCGTCTGTAGCCCCAGCTATTCGGGACGCTGAGGCAGGAGAATTGCTTGAGCCCGGGAGATGGAGGTTGCAGTCCGTGATCATTCCACTGCACTCCAACCTGGGGGACAGAGCAAGAGACTATCTCAAAAAAAAAAAAAAGAAAGAAAGAAAATGAGAGTAGAGGGTGGGCATAATGACTCCCAAAGCCAGTTCTGGGGACTGGTTTAAAAGTGGTTGTCAGCAAACTGTAAGAACAAAAGATAACAAAGCTGTATTTTGACATTAGATTACTTCCAGTAAATATCATTTTTAAAACACCTTTTAAGAAGTCTAAAATCTGAAACAATACTTTTGTCAAAGAGCAATTACAAATAAAATAACTTTTATTACTACTCTACTACTAAATATAGTTCTTTTGCTTCATAAATACTATTCTAAATCCTCAATGTGTCCCTGCAAGGAACCACTGCAAAGAAACAGTAAACTGAAATTAACTCTATTTTATAAGTCACAAATGAGTTCAATCCTGAAAAGGGGGAAGAAAAAAGTCCTTTTTTCTGTGAGTATATAAAATCTATCAAATCATTCCAAATAGAGATGAAATGAGAATATAATTATTGTTATTAAGCAGTTTCTTTTTTGAAAGTTCAAAGTATTTTAATTAAAAATCTGTTATTTTCACAACTATGCCTGTTTCTGATTGCCACATACTTTTTCTCTTACTGTAGTTTTTCTCTCTCAATGAGTCACCCTAGAAAAAGCGAAAACTGAAGAGAAAAATAACAATCTAGTAAAATAGATTATAATTACTGCATACCATACTCATCAAAATGAATTCAATAGCATTTTCAAAAACAGAAATTAGGAATATTAGTTTTAATCTTCAAGTTCTACTCAATTTCTCTATCATAGCATTTGCCTAAAGAAATAAACACTCCTTTGGACTTATAATTTGGCTTGGACACCCACCATTGCAAGCAAAGGGAGAAAAAAAACATTTTAGATGGCTCATTCAAATGGAAAAACCATATATCAGAAGTTATTGTGTAAAACCTCAGAACTTGTGGTGGAAAATGAAGTTTGGCAGAACACATTCAATTAGATTTGACTCTTCAAAATATTATAATAATTATAATGACATTACAGCTTTGTCTTAAAACTTATAACACAGAACTTCCTTGCTTCACCCCTTTTTTAGACATTAGAGAAAATATATTAAAAAAGAAGACCAAAGTGGTAAGGATAGACGCAAATGAAAAATAAATAAATAAATATTATAACTTATTTCACCTCAAATTTTCAATATATTTCTTTCATCATCTACCTAAATCTCTATTATACATTTATTGTATACATTACTGCAGTGTATATACCAAATACCTGATAATTTTCCTAATTTATTTACATTAAAAATCTGAGTAAATGTAAATCATAAGGCCCTTTTCAGCATTTTTTAAATGAAAGTTATATTTTAAATAGTACCATGTAATATTATCTGTTACTAATAGGGACCATTTATTGTACACTTCCAAGGTACCAGTCTTTTTCCTATACATTTGCTCACTTGATCTCAGCAGCCCCACAAAGGAAGGTATTATTCTCATTTTATTGTGAGGAATTTAAGTCATTGAGAGGTTAAGAGCCCAAGAACACACAGTTAATAAATGGCAGGTCTGGCATTCAATTTTAGGTCTACGTAATACTAACATCTGGAGTCCAACATATCCCTCTTCTATAATACCAAATTATTGTAACCCACAGCTAGATTCTCCAAAGGACAATGTAAGTGGTGGCTCTCAAAACGAGAAAAGAGGATAACCTGTCTCAATCACAGAATTGTTGAGAGGCTCCTTATACATTCTGACCTTTTTAAAAAACAAAAACAATAACAAGTCAGCAGGGTTAGAATGGGTAGTGAGTGATCCACTTTGGCCACAATCCTCACCATCACCACTAAGCAGAGCTGTGGTTTAAGATAATGACTGGAGCTCAAAGGTGCCTTAAATGCCAGCATGCGAAAGAGACCAATGGCCTTCCAAATCGAGAATTTCGGTGACAGGCATTCCAGCACAGCCTGCTTAATACCTGGTATGGACTGAATTTTTGTGTCATCCTCAAAATTCCTGTCTTGAAGCCACAGCTCTCAATGTGATGGCATCAGGAAGTGGAGCCTCTGGAAGTGATTAGGCTTAGATGAGGTCATGAGCGTGGAGCCCCCCGATGGGCTTAGTGCCCTCATAAGAAAAGATCAGAGCTTCCTTTCTCTGCCCTGTGAGGACACAGTGAGAAGATGGACATCTGCAAATCAGGAAGAAGGTTCTACATCAAGAAGTGAATCTCCTGGCACCTGGATCTCTGACTTCCCAGCCTCTAAAACTGTGAGAAATACATTCCTGTTGTTGTTCAAGACACCCAGTCTATGGTATTTTGTTACAGCAGCCCAAGCTGACTAAGACAATACTTTACCATCTAACATCCTATCCCATCACATAGCAAATTATGGAAGTAGAGGGTCTTCAGTTATTTTCTTTATAAAACATCTTTAACTGATGAGCTCGGTGATGGCTGATGCCTGTAATCCCAGCACTTTGGGAGGCCGAGGCAGGCACATCACTTGAGATCAGGAGTTCAAGACCAGCCTGGCCAACACAATCAAACCCTGTCTCTAGTAAAAATACAAAAGTAGCCAGGAGTAGTGGTGGACACTTGTAATCGCAGCTACCCAGGCTGAAGCACCGTAATCACTTGGCCCTGGGAGGCAGGGTTGTAGTGAGCTTACATCGCACCACAGCACTCCAGTCTGAGCGACAGAGCTAGGCTCTGTCTCCAAAAAAAAAAAACCTTTAACATGGTAGGGTGATGTGCTTATAGATTAAAGAAAGAATTAACTATTAACTGCCTTACTGACTATACTTAAGGGTATCAATAATACTGACATCATTAATTAGTTTGAAACATTTGAAATATTTATTATAATTCTGGTTGAGTACACATCAAATATTTTCTTTATTAAAATATTTAATTGGCTAATTTTATAAACAAACTGTCAAAAAAGCAAATATAATAACCTTTCAGGTAAATTAGTAAGAAATGGTACCATAGTGATTGTTGTCGAGGCAAGTTCATTTAGGAAGCAAGGAGAAACCTCTTGTGGGCAGTATCTATTTAACAATCAAAGTTTCCTTTTTGAACTGTCATTGGCCAAATTTTGCACCACATAAAATGAAAAGCCAGTTGGAGAAAAAGCAAAAACATGGCTGGCATATTCACTTTTGTCAGTTTTTCAAAATATTTTTAACATAAATTTCAAATTTGAGCAGACCAAAAACGTCCAAAGTTCTTAAATTTTTTAATTGTCTTACATAAATTTTTGTCTTACATAAATTTGTCCAGGATTTTCTAATCATTAGCTGTTATTCTAATTAAATTTATTTTCTTTCCAATTATTTTTATTTCAACTAATAAGCACCAGCAGAGCCTAGAGGCAGAAAACAAAAATAGTTATTTACATAGAGCAGATGTTGCATAATTTTCTACTTTATATATAATAACTCACTTATTCCTCACAATAACTCCATTCAAAAGGTCTTATATTTATCAGCATTACACATCAGGTAATGAGATTTTAAACGCTGGAGAACTTGGTAAGGTCATGCTGAGCTGTGACTCTATCCCAAATCTTCTGATTCTGATTATCAGGCTCTAGAACCCACCCTTAGCCACCAGGATGACCAGGAGTAGAAGATGAGAAAAAGCATCTGAGAGGTCCCTGGGGCATAATCCAGGTTGGAGATACGGGGAGGATTTGAACCCCAAAGAGGCTCCCAGGCACCTCTGGCCACCAGGGAGACTACTAGCTCCAGTTTCACAAAGATTCCTGTAGGGTAAGTCCTAAAACACAGGGGAAACTATAGGAATCCTTATTCCTCATTAACTCTAAAGTCTGTTGCCTGGGAAACCCAGGTTACTGCCTCCACAGCAAATCCTTACCAGGTTCCCAGGAAATGAAATCTATTCTATAAAGAACAGTCAAAAAATCCCTAGTTACATTCACTTTTTTTGTTATTTTACATGTGACATCTATAGAAACACTATGCTCTCCACACAAGAATTAAAATGTGCTACTCCTCTCTCCATATGGAACCAAGGACATAGTCTTGCATAAAAGCAAAAAGCCCCAACATATAGTTTCAATGATGATCTGGAGCTGAAAATATGAGCAAATCTTGGCTATAATTATGGGCCACACCACACCTAACAAAATTAAATCTCACTGAGCTACACTAAGAGACCTTTATATATAAAGTTTGAAAAAGGAAGATAGGACATTAAAACTATAGCTATAGAAAAGGCTTAGATTATAAAATTGAGAAAATTTTCACTAATAACCAAATATTGGCACCAAAAGAGTTAGTGTGCATTTCGATTAATTTTTTTAAACGCAGAGTCCAGAATCAGGGAAGTTAGAGTTCCAATTTACTTAATTCCACGCTAGAGTACTGTGCTCACTGTCAGACTCAAAAATTTATCCTGAAAACTGGACCTCATCAGCAACAAAGTGCACTAAGACCAGAAACCAAAGTCATACATGAGGAGGGGGTCCATTAAATCCATTATAAGGTGTCTAGAAACAATACATTTCCTCAGTAGTTAGCAGTACCAGCTCAACTACCCACCATGAAAGGCCCACTGCAGGAAAGATTCAAGCACTGGAAAGGAGGGTGCATTCATCAGTGGTGCTGAAATGGTTCACATACATCAGAATCACCTAGAATACTTATTGAAGGTGCGTATTACCAGGTTCTCATGGCTAATGAACTAGAAATTCCAAGTTCCAACTACAATGTACATTTATTTTTTTAAAGTATGCCAGGTGGTTGTGGAATTCTATGATTCAGTAAAAAGTTCATTTAAAAATACTATATTAACTAAAACTGCAGCACTCGCTTCTAATTAGTAAGTAATATATCAATTGATTCTTTATCCGTTTTGTCAGCATATTAGAAGAATATTTAAACAGAAAGGAAATAATTTTTTCTTATGCTGGAAAATTATGAATACAGGTTTGCTTGCACATAGTATAAACATTACAAGATAAATGTATTAACATATAATTCATTCTAACCACTTCCAGTGAAAGAAATCACACTTGACACATCTGAAAAAGCTGTAAAAAAAAAAAAAAAAAAAAAAAAAACACCTAAAATCTGTAAGTTAATTTCTATTATACTCATTTTAAAAACTTACTAGTAATTAAAAGGTATTAGTAATTCCTTCAGTTATTTATTACATTCTGACTGAACGCCAACCTCTCACTCACTGAGTACTGCAGCACCAGTAATAAACAGGAGGAAAAGAGGTACATGCTGCCTCATGGGGCTTTTAGTCTAAGATAGATAAATTAATAGCAGAGTGGTTACAAGAAAACCTAACTGTAAAAATCCAACTTAAGTGAAATACAAACAGCACAATAAAGAGATTTTAAAACACAGAGGAAAATACCATTTCCTTATTTTTATTGACGTAGAAGCAAATGACTTTTAAGGACAGTTGGATGTTCAATTTACTGAAGCTGGTAAGTATACTGTGGTAGCGTAAGCGATACCCTCTTTCAGGAAATACACATTGAAGTATTTAGGAGTAAAGGGATGCATGTAACTTACCTTAAGTGGTTAAAAAAAAAACTGTGGGGTGTGTGTGTGTGTGTGTGTGTGTGTGTGTGTGTGTGTGAGAGAGAGAGAGAAAGGTGGGGAGAGAGAGAAGAAAGTACAGAATAACAGACAGGAGGAGAAAAAACAACATACAAATTGGGATAAAATGTTAATAAATCAATCGGCATAAGATTATATGTAGTTTTTGTGATTTTTTTTTATTTTGGAGACTTTTCTATAAGCGTGAACTTATTTCAGACTAAAAAACATTTTTAAAGTAGAAGAATGGAGATAAATGAGAAAAAAAGATTGCTGATCATTCTTGAATAGGGATTGTAAGTAGATGGGAGTTCATTCTACCATTTTCTCTACTCTGTTTATCTTTAGGGGTTTTGTTTTGTCTTGTTTTGTTTTTGAGACAGAGTTTCGTCACTCAGGCTGGAGCATGGTGGCGTGATCATCGCTCACTGCAGCCTTGACCTCCCAGGTTTAAGCGATCATCCTACTTCAGACACCTAAGTAGCTGGGTCTAGAGGCAGGCACCACCAGGCCCAGCTAATTTTTGTACTTTTTTGTGGAGGTGGTGTCTCACTAGGTTGTCCAGGATAGTCTCAAACTCCTGAGCTCAAGCAATCCACCCACCTCGGCCTCCCAAAGCACTGGGATTACAGGAGTGAGCCACCAGCCTGGCATTTACTCTATACATTTTTGAAATTTTCTGTAATAAAGTGTTAGAAAACAAAAATAAAGAATAAATGAAATCAGGTATGTAAAGTAGCTCCCACAGTGCCAGGCAAACAGAAAGCATTCAGCAAATGCCAGACATCTTTATTACAAATGAGTTCACATCTATCTTGACTATTAGCTTTTGGCATTTAATTGCACACTGGTATTTACTACAGTCCACATATGTCAGGTGGTGTTCTGCTGGATACTGCAGAGGACACCCACCCAAGTCAAGGAGCTTATGCCCTCAGGACTCGGGTGATCACAATAACAAAAGGCAAAAACAGCAAAGGCTCAGGGGTCCCACAAACTGAGCTTAAGTTAACAAGCCAACATCATCTCTTTCCTATGTAACTATCATCTAACTGTTTCAGATAGATGAGCCTATTATGAGAATAAATGAGATGCTCAAACAGAGGCACTGTGAACTCATATCATATAAACTTTAGCTCTCATTTTATTGTATGTGGAGCCAACGTGGGGAGAATGATCCATGTACCTAAGTAACTACAAAGCAAAAAGTGGCACAGTGGTAAAGTGTCACAGGAAAAGATCACATCTAGCCAGGAGGGCAAAGGAAGTCTTCATGTAGAAGGGGAAACTCCAGACAGTCTTTAACGGATGGAAGGGCAGAAAACAGAGCTGGAAAGAGGAGTAAGTAGGACTCTAAGCTACTGAGGATCCAAGTGAAGGCATGAAAAGGGAGAGCATCAGGATGCAACAAAGTAACAGAATATTTCACAGTCTCAGAAACAAACAGGGGGATAATCAAAACCACATCTGTCAAAGTAAATGTGAAGAAACTGCAGAAGGCCTTGCCTGACTCAAAGGAGGGTCCAAGGAAGTGATTCACTACTCATCCAGCCCCAGTTCCAGTATAAGGATTCTCCTGCCCTGCTAATACCCACACATTTCACTCCAGAATTGTAAAGTTTTTTTTTTTTTTTAAACAATAAAGCACTCTTTTTCAAAGGAAATAATGTAAGCAAAACATACAATGCACCCACTGCTATGAAAAGAAATGTTTGCTCTATCCAGGAAAACTTCAATCCCAACAAAAATGAACCTAATCCAAATGAGTTTATAATTTACATTTGGCTTCGGAATATAACTTTTTTCAGTGAGAAACTTCCAAATCATATTTTCTCATGCCAATAGTAAAGTAAGAGAATTCTTTACCAACCAAAAGATCATCAAAGTGATCATACAACTTAAGTCAAATGCTGGCAACCTGATTGACTTTCCTGGACTGTGATTGTTTTTATATTTCATTTTGCCCACAGTACATAGCTGTACTTTTTAGGAGAATGTCATTTTGTTTTTTATAATCCTTTGAGTCACACATATCATGAAATAATGAATCCATAATTACTCCATCTTGATTTATCCTTTTTTTTTGAGACGGAGTCTCACTCTGTCGCTAGGCTGGAGTGCAGTGGCATGATCTCAGCTCACTAAAACCTCCATCTCCCAGGTTCAAGCGATTCTTCTGCCTCAGCTTCCTACGTAGCTGGGATTGCAAGTGCCCGCCACCATGCCCGGCTAATTTTTTTTTATTTTTAGTATAGATGAGGTTTCATCATGTTAGTCAGGCTGATCTCAAACTACTGACCTCGTGATCCACCCCCCTCGGCCTCCCAAAGTGCTGGGATTACAAGCATGAGCCACCGCACCCGGCCTTGATTTATACTTTTACATGAATAGTTTCATAAAGATTTAGGAAAAAAGCTATGTAAAATGTCTTAGCACACTAAAAGCCATAAATCTATTTTAATGCACTTAACTGAATATTAAATTTTAAAATGGTGGGGAAAAAAAAGAAAATAAAAAGTTATATAGTAATAATCTCAGAAATCACCATCCCAACCCACCTTCTCATTAAATAGACAAAGAAACTGAGAACTAGGAAAATTAAGGGGCTTCCTTCCTGCTATCTAGTTAGGAAAAGATCTAAAGTTAAATTCACGTTTTTTTGGCAACTGGCACACTAATGACACCACATACAATACTGACTTCCTTTTGATATGACACATAAATGAAAGAAAAACCAAAAAACACACAAATCTAGGTTTACTTTAAAAAAAAAAACTGCCAAGTATTGCCACTGTTTTGAAGAAAGCACTTTACGAGCTTATACTATCTCCCCCAGCCTCAAAAAAAAAATCTAACTATATTGGAATATTGGAAAATATTCATCTTTTAAATACTTAAAACAGCTTAATGATTTAAAAAGACAAGAAAACAGTAACAGAGCAACTAAACCTTCTCATGGGATACAAAAAGCCCCTGAAATAAAGAGGAAACTGGATAGGAGTAATTCAAAGAACCTATGCAGGTGTGGCACTCTTGGCAGGCTGCTCAGCACCAAAGGCAGAAGTGATCACAAGTGTGACTCAATCCCCAATATTAAAAGAAATCAAAGGAAGGTAAATCTAAGAAAGTCCGGTTCTGTGATCAATTCTCTCCATTAACAGACCAAGTCTACTGCTTTTAAAAGAGGTCTTTAAATCCAAAGAAGCTCCCAACACTGGTTATATAATAAGTTACCACAGTGCTACCTTTTCATATCAAACTGATGTCCAGCTGGATCGTAGAGCATGCCACAGCCATAATGTAGCTGTGGAAATCTGCTCCATTTGCCCCGTCCTGTCTGATTAAGGAGAGGACATGCTGCAGGTTTAGGAAGAGTAAGGAGCTCCCAGGCTGACCTCACGACTGCCAAAGTGTCACTCTAGGAAGTTTCCTTTCTATAACTTCACATGGCCCAGGCCCTCCACCACAACTACTCTCGTACTTCCTTCCAGTGTCTGTAGTCTGAATACTGTGAAGTGAAGCAGAAATGAGGACTGACTGTAAGATAGGGAAGAGCTTTCTTCACTTAGGAAATTTGTACCCAATCAGACAAAACTCAAGTCTGTGCCACTTCACAGCTTATTACAAAATTCTGCAAAATATTTGGTTGTCACTGAATAAAGCACTTAGCGTAATAGGAAAACTGCACCTAGTCACATAAAATCCTAACCGAAAAATGCCCTAAAAAAAACTAAAGTAGATTTCCTCTTATAACACAAGTAGTGTTATAAGTTTACAAATGCTTAATTTTATTTTTACTGTATAGCTAGAATTCATGCAATATAAATATTTATGTGTAAACATTCTTCCTGAAAAACAATGCTTTGTAGGTAACTGATTCATTATTTGCATATATTTAACATAAATCACTACACAAAACAGAAAGATTAATATTTTAATTACTTTGTTTTCACATTTAACCAGCTGCACAAATTCAATGTAACTGTTAACAGTGGCAGCCAAGCAAACAGAATTCTTATGCCTAAATAAACAAAATTTATGTACACCAAAGAATTGAAAAAATCTGATAAAACTTACTTGCTACTCCTGATGCAAGTCCATAAAGCAGTCCTCCCCCATCCGATTGTTGAGGGAAAACATGGGCTCCTGGAGGAGGTGGCTTTTCTTGTCTGATAAAGTTATACAATAAGGTCTTCACAAGTTTGCTGGTGTATGGAAGACTACACAAAAAGGAAAAAAATCAAACTAATATTTATGGGAGTCATCTAATTCTGAATAACAACACAGGTAATTCTGCCATTAACACTATATATTCATATAAAAGGGTTATTGGCACAACTCACAGAAATTGAGCACTGTCACATAACAGTAAGACTATTGGAGAGCAATTTTGAGGCTTAATCCTGGCTTTTCCTCTTATCACATCATAAGATATTGATCAAATTACTTAAATACTTTTTCTTTGCTTGGGGGAGAGACAAGGTCTGGTAGAGACAAGGTCTTGCTACGTTGCCCAGGCTGGTCTCGAACTCCTAAACTCAAGAGATCCTCCTGCCTCAGCCTCCCAAAGTGCTGAGATTGCAGACATGAGCCACCATGCCCAGCCCACTTGAACTCTTGAGCTTCAGTTACTTTATCTGTCTTCTATATAACACTGTGAGCTATTATAAAATTAGTGCATAATACATTACCTGGCAGTTGAAGGGAAGCAGTAATACAGAACCAGTAGAAAAAAGCAATTATTTTAAAATAACAATAAGATTATTCTTTTTAAGTATGAAATTATTCAATTATTCAATTGATATTAAACTAATTCCTGCAATCTAGAGTAAACTTTTTAACAGATTCTTTAATGTACTATTTAGCTTTTGAAATATGGTTTCCAAGATGAACCACAAAAATCAGTAAAGAACATATTATGGTTTAAATATTTGGCACCATAGTGATACTATAAAAACCTTCCTTAGAAAATAAGAATACTAACACTCTCTATGTCTATTTTTAAAAAGCAACTTGAATACTTCTGGCACTATAAGGAATGAAGTTCACAATCTTGTTTTAGCAAAGATGCACACAGTCCCACAGTGCCAGCACTACTTCAAACCACAGTCAGATACTGTTCCGATACAAACCTCTGTCTCCAAAGCCCAGGTCCTTTCCCTCTTATCAGTGATTTTCAAACATGTTCAAAGAACATACATGCCACAGGAATAATCAGGATAGCAAAAAACATGAAGACGACAAAGCTCCCCACTACCTGAGAACTTCCTCAAAGGTACTTCATCTGGACTTGTTTTACATTTTTAAAGTGTGGAGATTATGTTAATACAAGATCAGGTATGTACATGTGTGTTAGTCATTTACATCCTCACCCCCTAGGAGATTGTAAGCTTCTGCTCAAGAGCATAGCCCCACAGCCTAACATGCCTGGCACATGGTTAGCACACAGTGAATATCTGCAGGCTCAACAAAGTAGGAAGAGTCAGTGAAGAGGCTGTTGGAGAAGTCCAAAGAGGGTGACGGGGCATAGATCACAGTAGTTTCAAAGGGACTGGTGAGAAGAGGAAGACACAAAAATAATTTGAACAACAAATATGACTTGACTGCTTAAACATAGTGAATGAAGGAGAAGAAAGAAAAAGATGATTTCAAAGTTTTGATTCTAGGAAGCAACCACTGGAGAGGGTAATGAAGCTGGGGGACAGGAAGAACAGGGACAATGAGTAGATTGCACAGGAAAGCAGAATGCAGTTCCTTATACGCTGGGTTTAAAGAGACGATAGAACAACTAGAGCAAATACCTGGTTGGAGATACGGGACGATACTCAGGCAAGAGACAAGACTAGAAACACAGCTTTATACAATGAAAAAACTAGACATATTTAAAGTAGAAACATACCATGGACCTCGCATCAAATACTTGTGGCTGATGCTCTGTCGCAAAACTTCTTTGTGAAAGAGTTGGCAGGAAAGGAAAACAACCATTGTTGATATAGCTTCTACTGAAATTTCATATGTAATATCTCTGAAATGGAGAAAAAAAAGAGTAACAATCACTTTGGAAGATTAAGATACTATTCTTTTCTAAATGAATTGTACATTTAAGAACTTAAATCTAAATATTCAATATTTTCAGGTTACTGAAAAATATTAATATGTTTAATATAAAAATTAAGTCAAACAAAAATATTAAACTCTTTTCCATCATTAGCTTGTGTATTTGGGTTACTTATCCCATTATTTCCCTATTTTCCAGTTCCCATCTCCTATTAAATGACAGGTCTATTTATGTATAATGGAAAAAGTTACCAGCAGTGTTCTGAAGATCCACTCTAGACCTCTCTATTCATTTCTGTTTAGTGATAACACAAAGACAAATACTCAGATTGTAAAGCTGAAGAGAAGTTACAGGGTAGGGAAGAAAACAACGCCTTTTGATGTTGATGATCACTTTACCAGCAGAACAGTAATACACCTTAGATCTTGTGTCTCTACTGCCTACCTTTCTCAAGGCCAACTTTGCATGTTCAGCAAAATATTAACAGTAAATAACTTATTTCTGTTTTATTAAGTATATTTTGATTATGAAGGGTTACTCTGTCCTCTCAAGATCATTAATCCCTTTTGGAAACAAGTCTTAGATCAAATAAAAAGAAAAAGATTCAGCTGAATAGAAAGCACACAGAGGAATAAAGGCATCCAGAAATTTTCAGTTACTGCAAAAGTTTAAACAGGATTAGAATGGGGAACATGTCAAGATTAAGGAAGCAGAAACCTGAACAACACAGCAAAAAGAGCAATAGCACCAAAGAATACTAAAATATTTTTATCAAAATGAAATATGGAAAACAAAAATATCACCTACTTAAATGAAAGCTCATTAAACCAATTAGTGATGACTTGATTCTAGAACTGGAAAAACTTAAATTCTACCAGATAGCTTAAGGAGTTATTACTGATAGAAATATGGTTAAAAGGCCAGGTGCAGTAGCTCACGCCTGTAATCCCAGCACTTAGGGAGGCTGAGGCAGGTGGCTCACCTGAGGCCAGGAGTTTGAGAACAGCCTGGCCAACATGGTGAAACCTCGCCTCTACTAAAAATACAAAAAATTAGCCAGGTGTGGTAGCAGGAGAGGCAGAGGCAAGAGAATCACTTGAACTGGGGAGGCAGAGGTTGCAGTGAGCCAAGGTCACGCCTCTGCATTCCAGCCTGGGCATTAAGACCAAAACTCCATCTCAAAAAAAAAGAAAGAAATGTGTTTAAAAATGACGTACACAAAACAAAACATGAGAGGCCCACACAATTAGCCTTATTATGTATTGAGTAAAGCTCAGCTCTACTCAGAAATCGGACTTTTAAAGTACTGTAAAACAATTTGTTTCCTGAAATTTCCATAATCACTGCTGTAAAAATTAACCATGTAAAAAGTAATTCCTGGGCATGGTGGTACATGCCTGTAATCCCAGCTACCTGGGAGGCTGAGGCACAAGAATCGCTTGAACCCAGAAGGCAGAGGTTGAAGTGAGCCGAGATCACACCACTGTATTCAAGCCTGGGCAACAGAGTGAGACTCTGTCTCAAAATATAAAAATAAAAAATTTAAAAAACAAAATAAAGCAATTCTTGTATTTGTTCTTCTTCCATGAACAGAATGAAAGACAAACTTGATGTTTCATTTCATGTTATGATTTATTAATGATTATTTGATTTGGATGCTTAGAACCCAAGAAAATTTTGTATTGCAATAATCATTCATTCGTAACATAGCCCACACCTGTCTGGAATCCATATCCATACTCTATAGTCACTTGGCTAGGCTTTTCAGTTGGGTCAGGGTTTAAAGCCAAATCCTGAAGTAACAAATACTGGGCTGTGAGTTAGAGTCTATTTAGATAGGTGGATAGATGACTACATCCAATACATTTGCAAACATATTCTTTCTTTTCTTGAGGGTAGGTGGGGACAGGGTCTCTGTCTGTCGCCTAGGCTGACACCTAGTGGTATGATCTTGGCTCACTGCAACCTCTACCTCCCAGGCTCAAGTGATCCTCCTGCCTCAGCCTGTTGAGTAGCTGGGACTATAGGCACACACCACCATGCCCGGCTAATTTTTGCCTTTTTTGTAGAGACAAAAACGTAGGCTTTACCATGTTGTCCAGGTTGGTCTAGAACACCTGTGCTCAAGAGATCTGCCCACTGAGCCTCCCAAAGTGCTGGGATTATAGGCATGAGCCACCATGGCTGGCCGTAAAAGTATTCTTTCATTGCATCAATAATAAAGAATCAGTTGTGGTGGTTTACAATTTAACATCTTACTCTATGCCCCAGATCTAGAAACAAATTGTTTTAGTTTGTTTAAACTAAAATCTATGACTAGGTCTAAATCTATAAAATCTATACTAGGTCTAACAACCTTAGGGAAAGAAGAATTTAGAAAAAAAGGTTGTCCTCTTTCAAAATTAATTGAGCCAAACACAATCAGAAGTGAGAGAACAAAAAAAGTGTTAACCTTGGATCATCCTCTCTCACTGTGGAATTCTACAAATATAAACAAATGAAGAACAGAGGGTTTGATGCTGGGAGGTAAGGAACGCTTCCAGCACATAGGATACTGAAGCAACAGGACAGTGAATCACACCAAGCTAGAAACCCATTTCCCAAAATTCCTAAATGGAACCATGTGTGTCTTCTGTAGGCCCAGAGAAACAACTTATATCAAACTGCATATCACACTGTATTTTTGCTCATATGTTGTTCAACAAATATTGATTTAAAATGTATCCTTACTATGTCTAGACAGGCATTACGCTACACATTGGAGACATATCCATCAACAAACAGATAAGGCTCCTGCCTTTATGAAGCTTACAATTAAGTGGAAAAGAGAAAAATAAAACAATAATCACTCCAAAAAGGGATATAAAGAAAAAGAACAAGTAATAACAAGAGAGGATTACAAGACACTCTGATATTAACCATGAGATCAAAAGAAAGCTTCTCTTAAAAAACGGCATTTAAAACCCAAAGTATGAGAGCAATCACTTACAGACAAATCTATATCTTTCTTACTAGAATATACGAGATTCTAGCTAGAGACCCTTTCATTTTTGCTATTTGTATTCTCAACTCTAGTATATGATAGGTACTCAACGGATGAATAAATGGAGAGATGGAGGGATCTTTACTGTTTTCATGTTGACTGGAAACTTATTGAACACCTTCCTTAACAGATCCATCACATAGTGTACAGACTTATATAACTTAGAATAGCAAGGAGGAAGAAGAATGCTGAGGTTGGGTAATGTATGTTCATAAACACAAATGGAATACGCATTGCAACAAAAATGTAAAGAGGATTTCATGATAGAAGGATCCAGAATGTTGTTGACTGGCTTACAGTTGTCCTTTGTTGATTTTGCCTGACCAACATCCACTTCTCCTTCTTCTGGCAAAAGCAACCCTTTTGTACTCCTGAGAATCTCCCTCCTCTCCATACATGTGGATCAGATGGGACCTGACTCTGCCTCCTGGTCATAAGAGGTGACCCACGTTTGGCCAATAAAAATGGTCCTTGTCAAAATCCTTCCCAGAACTTCTGGAACTATCGAAAAAGCGGCATTCTCTCCTTCTGAAATTGTGAGTGCTAAGAACCATATATGGGTTGAGCTGCCACTGATTTTCTCTGTCGATGGATCCTGCCTGAGAAAGTGGCCAACTGAGGGGACAAACACAGCAGTAACAAGAGACTGGCGGGGGAAGGAGCAAAAGGAGAGGAGAAAGAGAGGAGTCCTAGCGAAGAGTCAGCGGAATAATCAGACATAGAAAAAGAAATTACTATGAAATCCAGCAAATCCCATGAAAGAATATGAACTATCTGTATTAGGAACACAAAGATAACAGCAACCAATTCTGCCTGGGGCAGAAGGGAAATGCTTCACAAAGATGATGATATTTGAGCAGAGGAAGAACAAGAAGAAGGGAAAGGGCATGAAAGTGAAGAAACCATACAAAGGCAGCCACAAAAAGGTCTGGTAGTTTTGAAGAAAACAAGAAATTTAATATTGATCAGATTACAAGAAAGTGGGGGCAAAGGGACTCGCAGTTGGGAGTTGAGAGGTAAATAAAATGGAAAAGAAGCATGTATATATTGGAGAAGTGAGATTAAAACAGTTATTAAAAAAATCAACAAACTATTCAAATTAATTAAAAATTCAACTAGGCCAGATACAAGATCAACTTTGAAAGATAAATAAATAGCATTTCTCCTTAGCAGCACTAACCAACAATAGATTATCAAAAACAAGATAGCGTTTTGCAAGACTGCCACAGTAACTAAAATATTTGGAAATTAAGAAGTCATAGGGCCTCTATGAAGAAAAACATTAAAAAAAGACACAGTGGATGATTTGAACAGAATGACAATAATATGAAGATAACAATTCTACACAGATTAGTATAGAAAGTCAAGGAATCGCAATCAAAATTCTCACTGAACTTTTCTGAAGAACTGCATAGACTGACTCACTTTTACAAAATAATAAACAAATAACCATTCAACCTTGACAATAAAAAGTGAAGAGGGGCAATTTCCCTACCAGATATCAAGCCACATTATACAGCTGTAGTAATAAAAATAGCATCATATTTGTACAAAAAATAAACCAAAGGACCCCAACTGATAATTCAAAGACAGATCTGTGTATACATGGAAATAATATACAATAAAGGTAACTCCACATATAAATGGAGAAAAACAGATTGTACAGAAGATGATACTGGGAAAAACCTCATTTCATAATTGCAGATCCCTACACTTAAAACATACTCAAAGACCTACGATAGAATAATTAATGACTTAGATGTGAATGATAAAACTTAACAGAAGGAAATGTATAATGAGAAGTTTGTAACATAAGCACAAGAAAGGACTCATTAAATAAAATCCTAAGAACAAAAACCACAAAGTCAAAAATCACCATTTAATTACAACAGAATTAAAGATTATTGCTCAGCAAATGAATCTGTGGACAAAGTTAACAGGTAGATAATAGACTGAAAGAACAAGAAACTAGTATCAAGACTATTACAAGTAACTCCTGCAAACAACCAATAAAAAGGCAGAAACTCTGCTAGAAAAAAAAAATCAAAAGATAAAAACAGGCAATCTGAAACAATGTGATATGCCCTTATGCCCTAGATTATGCAATGTGTTGCCAGGCATGTGGTGACATAAAAACCCTCATGCTCTGCTCACGGGAATACTGACCAACAGAGTCAGTTTTAGAGAACGTATGTCCATTCACACAGACACACACACATGCATGCGCGCACGCCAAGGAATAATCCACAGAAATATGTCTGAGGACTGTAGTAGGCATCCTCTAAAATAACCCCTAATCACACCTGCTTCCTGCTATTCATGTCCTTGTGTAATCCTCTCCCCTTGAGTGTATGCTGGATCTAGTAAGTCACAGAATACAACAAAAGTGACAGTTATGTCACTTCTGAGAGATCAGCTTACGAAAAGACTACGATGTGTGTTGAGTGTCCCCTCTTGCTCTTCCATTTGCTGGCCAGCTGCCTTGCTGTGGGCAGACTTACTGAGAGGTCCACGCAGCAAAGAACTAAGGGAGGCCTCCAATCAACAGCCAGTGAGGAACCAAGGTCCTCAGTCTAACAACCCTTGGGGAGCTGAATCTTGCCAATGGCCAAATGAGAGACCTAGGAAGCAAGGCCTCCTGAAGCTGAGGCTTCAAGTGAGACCACAGTCCCAGCTTGACTACAACCTCATGTGACACCTTGAGTCAGAGGCTTAAAGCTAAGGTGTACTCAGATCTCTTACCCTAAAAAACTATACAATAATATTTATTGTTCTAAACAGCTAAGTTTTAGGATAATATTTTATGCGGCAATAGATGAACAACATGAAAACATCCATTATTTGTGGATGGGCAAAGTTGGAGGCAATCCAGGTATATCTGAGGAATTAAATAAGTAAAATGTGGTGGAGCCACACATGGAGCAATTTTAAAAGCCACAGACTAGATGTTCACTTTGCATCATAAGTAATTCTTAAAAACAGTTTTGAGAGGGAAAAAGTAAAAAACAATGAGTTCTATAACACAATTCTATTCACATACACGTTAAAAATACATGTACACATACAAATAACATTTTGTACTTGAACATATACATATAGAAGTAAACATTAAACACACTAGAATGGCTATTTATGGGAAAGAAAAGGAATTGGGGAGCGGAGATAAAAGGGAATAAATGAATGGATGAATATTAAATGGAGGAAAGGACAGGCCTTGCAGGAGCTGATGATGATAGGGCTAACGAATGTGACAAATTCCACCCTATGTCTGATGGGTCTAAAATCAGGGCTTATGGGATGAAAGTAGACATAAGAGGATGGGGAACATACTGATGTGGGAAAATGTTTAAACTAATCCAGGAAACAAAAGATGCATGCGATAAATCATTTAGGGGGAACATAATGAGGACCTCCACTAAAACAACATTAATGAAAAAGCAATCAGACTTGAATGACATTTAACAAAATAAAACTCCTACCATTCAGGGACAGATCAGATACTTAAAGTAGGCAAGAAAAACAGATTAATCAAGAAAGACTAAGCTTTCTAGATTTAGAACCCAGAGATGGTGATGCCACTAACTAAATCAAGAACACAGGAAATGGAAAATCACAATATATATAGTCAACACTCATTATTCACAGATTCTGTATTTGTAAAATCACCTATTCACTAAAATTTATTTGTAATCCCCAAATCAGTATTGCAGCACTTCTGCAAACTGAACTAATCTACAATAATTTTCTAACTTACACCAAAAAAAATCCTAGACCAAATTTCATGACAGAAAATAGAAAGTAAAAACTTCCAAATGAATTCACAGATAAATTATACTATGATAAAGATGATAAAATAAAAAGCAAGTTCTGTATTTTCCTTATGTCATTGAGGAGCCCAAGATAATGACTGCATAGCAAAGCCTCATATATAATTGACTACCCAGATATAACATGATGTCTGGAATTTTTCTGAAAATAATTCAAGAGGTGGAGGGAGGGTGAATTTGGATGGGGTAGTCATGAAACAAGAGTGGCCATGAGTTGAAAGTTACTGAAGCTGAGTGACAAGCACATGGAGTTTCATTATTCTCTCTGTATTTATACGCTTGAAATTTTCCGTTAAGTTCAAAAACATAAAATAAAAAATTATTTACGAAGTGACTCTAGACCATGAGTTTGGGGAAGTCAGGAACCTCTCTTCTTCCTAGCACCTCCCACAGCTCCCAGAAAATAGTAGGTATTTAACAAGTATTAGAATGAATGAACCATTGAAAATTCTGTATTTAATAAATCTAATTTGCTAAAGGTGTCTACTTTGAGAAGCTGAATTTGTTCTATTAGCATTGTATTAGTTTTACATTGCTGCCATTAACAAATCCTCACAAACGTAGCTGCTTTAAACTGCACAATTTGTTATCATACAGTCCCGGAGGTCAGAAGTCCATTATAGGTCTCATGAGGCTAAATACAGGTGTCGGCAAGCCACATTCGGCTCTAAGGAAGAATTCATTTCCTGCTCATTTGGGTTTTTGGCAGGACTCATTTCCTCGTGGTTATAGGACCCAGATCCCCATTTTCTTGCTGGGTGTAAACTGAGGGCACTTCTCAGCTTCTAGGGGTCACCACATTCCTTGGCCCATGGATTTCTTACTCCATCTTCAAAGCAAGCAAGGGCTTTAAGTGACTCCTTTTATCACAGCTCTCTGATTCACTCTGCTTTACTCATTTAAGGACTTATGTGATTAGACTGGGCCCAACAGTCTAATGAGTGACAGTCTCTCCATCAAAAGGTCTTTAACTTCAAACATATCTACAACATCACTTTGACATATAAGGTATGTTACTCACAGGTTCCAGGGATTAGAGCATGGACATCTTTGGGGTTTGGAACGGCATTATTCTGCCTAACACTAGCACCCAGTAAGAATCAGATTATGTGCTAATTTTAGTAAGAACCAAAAATTTGCCTACCAGCCAGCATAAAAATATTACTCATTGCTATATTTATCTGCCAGATTAGGTGGGGAGGTGAGGATAATAAAAATACATTCATGTGTCCCATAACAATATGTCAGTCAACAATGGACCACATATATGATAATGCTTCCACAATATTATAATGCCATATTTTAATGTACCTTTCTATGTTTAGATATGTGTAGATACATAAATACCATTGTGTTACAACTGCCTACAGTATTTAGTACAGTAACAAGCTATACAGGTTTGTAGCCTAGGAGCAACAGGTTATACTATTCAGCCAAGGTGTGTAGCAAGCTATAATATCTAGGTTTATGTAAGTACACTCTATGATGTTTGCACAATGATGAAATCACCCAACAATGCATTTCTCACAATATCCCCATCATTAAGCAATGCATAACTGTATACACAATGAAGCACAGCTTCAAATGGTAGCAAAGGTATAAATATTAGAAATAGCGAGAACAGAATGATTTGGGGAGAAGAAGGTGGGCAAAGATGTCAAGAACCTAATTTCCAATTTTGGTTGTCTGAGGATATTTCTTATAACCACAAAGCAAGGGAAAATCTAAATATACAGAGTGAAAATATTCAGACAAGGATGATGACCATCCCACAGCTGCCTCCCCCCTCCGCCCACTAAGAATAAAATGCAGAGTCCTTAACTCAGCCTCTAAGACCCTCTATGACTTCTGCCTCCATACATACCCTCCATCCTTCCTCGTTCTGCTCAGCTCTACCGGCCTGCTTAATGTCCTTGGATAGACCAAGCATGTACCCCCCTTGTAGCTGCTGTTCCTTCTGTTAGAACACTCTCCCATCAAATAGCAACCTTACTTTATTATTTAGGTTTCTATTATAAGGTCCACTTCATAAGAAGCCCTCCCATAGGATCTTGGCTAAAATACTACCACAGTACAATTTCTTTCATTGCCCTTATCACATCCTGACATTACATATTAAGGTGTTTATTATCTGTCCTGTCCCATCTGCAACCAGAACTTACGTTTTATTCAGTATTGTATCTCTAGCACCTAAAACAGGGACTGACAACAAGTGCTCACATCTTTTTGAATACTCTCTTCTATTGTGCTCACAGGCACAGTGAGAAATTAATACTATTTTGGGCTTATCAAAACCAAGAAAAATACATCAATTTGTGTACAAATTTTAGATGATGAAAAGTATCAGAAAATTCCAGCTTCTAAACACTTTTTTAACGCAGAAAAATTTGTGCCTGGGCATGCTGGCTTATGCCTGTAATCCTAGTATTTTGGAAGCCCAAGGCAGGAAGATCACTTGAGGCCAGGAGTTGAAGACAAGCTTGGGCAACATGGCAAGACCCCACCTCTACACCACATTAAAAAAAAAAAAAAATCACTAGACTCCTGGAGCCACAGTAACAGAACCAGTAACAACAAAAATAATTACTCAACATTCATTTGAACTAAGACTTACTCAAAGTAGCCCATGCCTTCATTTAATCCATTTTCTGTCATAAATGGTATTGAAGATGACTGATGTTTTTAAAAAGTCAGCTTAAAAATAAGAAACCCAAATCTGAGTTCTACTTATCTGGGGAAAACATGATGTAAACAGAAAAACCCTGGAACAACCATTTAAGAAATACATTTTAAAGACACATGTGGGCAAAATGCAATTATCCATCAACTACTGCTTCCTAGTTACCACGTTCCCTCACATCTCCCAAGTATTTCTGCCTCCAAACTGCTTGGCTAACTCATATTCATAACTCAAGATTTTGGACTAGCTTCACCTCCAGAAAACCTTCCTTGACCCAGGAAGCAGGTTAACGGTGTTCCTATAATATATTCTGAACATCATTATTATAATGCTTTTCATACTCTATAGTCTACATCACACACAGCAATAAATATTTGAATTAAAAATCCAACTGACATTAGAAAATAAATGAGAAACGTAGGCCGGGTGTGGTGGTACACGCCTGTAATCCCAGCACTTTGGGAGGCCGAGGCGGGCGAATCATCTGAGGTCAGGAGTTCAAGACTAGCCTGGCCAACAGGATGAAACCTTGTCTCTACTAAAAACACAAAAAGTAGCCAAGCATGGTGGCACACACCTGTAATTCCAGCTACTCAGGAGGCTGAAGTGGGAGGATTGCTTGAACCCAGGAGGTGGAGGTTACAGTGAGCCAAGATCATGGCACTGCACTCCAGCCTGGGCAACAGAGCAAGACTCCATCTCAAAAAGAAAAGAGAAGAAATAAATATAAAACACAGCTTGTATATTAAGTTATAGAACCACACAGTGTTTAAAGAGAATACAGGGGATGGGGCTACTTCCATTTCTAGCAGTAATGGACAGGACACTCGGAAGAACCGTCCAAATGAAGTCAACAAAAACCATTCAAGGGCAGAAGAAGTCAGGAAGGGTACCTCCTAAAAGCATCAAAGAGCTAACAGAATACTGAAGGATTATAAGGCAAGGATACAAGGCACGAGAAAAATCCAGACCTTGGCCTGATGTCTGGAATTGCTTTGGCCAAGGACATGTTTACTGATCCATAAGAGAAGGCTGAGAATCTGAGCAGTGCTTTTGACAGGATTGAGGGTCTAGGGACAAAAGCTGGAGTCCAAGGACACAAACCCTGGTAATTCACCACACATAAAAGTGTGGAGTCCTCAAAGGGATCCTCACCTTGGCAGTAAAGGAGAAAGGAAGTAAATCAACTCTCATGGACTACAACCCAGTTTAAACTTGTGTAGGTGGCCAGAAAATTTCAGCCCTGAAACTGAATTAACATGAATCCAAGGCACTAAGCAGAAACAAGAGGCAATCCTCTCTGAAGAAAAAGAAAATCATCCTAACTATCAAATTGCTTCTACCACTTTATAAACACTAAAAAATCAATCAAAAATAGGCACACAGAGACAAGACCACATGAACAAGAACCACCATATACCCAAAGCAAACAAAATCCTCCCAATAATAATAATAATTACCAAACACAATTATGCTTACTATACTCATAGGATAAAAGCCAAACTTTTCAATTTAAAAATTTCCTGAAGAACTGTAAACAATATAAAGTAATAAAAACCAATCCAAAAAAAAGATTAAGTTCTAGAAAGATTAAGATTAAGAAAACTTAATTCTAGAAAACATTTGAGAACTGAAAAAATATAATAGCTAAATTTTTAAAAATTCAATTGATTTTTAAAAAGAAAAGAAAAAAGAAAATAAGGCCGGGCACAGTGGCTCACGCCTGTAATCCCAACACTTTGGGAGGCCAAGGCGGGTGAATTGCTTGAGGCCAGGAGTTCGAGACCAGCCTGACCAACATGGTGAAACCCCATCTCTACTAAAAATACTAAACTTGGCCGAGCTCTGTCACCCAGGCTGGAATGAAGTGGCATTGATCACAGCAACCTCTGCCTCCCGGGTTCAAGAGGTTCTCCTGCCTCAGCCTCCCAAGTAACTGAAACTACAAGCATGCATTTTTATATTTTTAGTAGATACAGGGTTTCACTATAGTGGCCAGGCTGGTCTTGAACTCCTGACCTTGTGATCCACCTGCCTCTCAAAGTGCTGAGATTACAGGCGTGAGCCACCACACCTGGCCTTTAATATAGATTTTTAGAGCAGTTTTATGTTCACAGAAAATTGATGGAAAGCAGTTTCCATATACCCATTCCCCATTACACATGCACAACCTTCCCCACAAGAGTAATACAGCTGTTACAATCAATGAGCCAATACTGATAACACTATTATCACCTGAAGTCCATGGTTTGCATTAGGTGCTGTATGTTTGACAAATGTTTAATAACATGTATCCAAAATTATGGTATCATACAAAATAGTTTCACTGCCCTGAAAACTGCTCCCTCTATTGATCCCTGCTCTCCCCCAAAACCCCTAGCAACCACTGATCTTTTCACTGTCTGCATAGGTTTTGCCTTTTCCTGAATATTACATAGTTGGAATCATGTAGTACATAGCCTTTTCAGATTAGCTTTTTCTCTCACAGCAATTTTTGAAAGTTCTAGTTGCTCCACATTTTCACCAGTGTTCGGCACTGTCTTAATTTTAGCTATTCTGATGGGTGTGCAGTGTGATATCTCATTATGGTTTTAATTTGCATTTCCCTGATAAATAATCATATTAACCACTTTTAATGTGCTTATTGGCTATTCTTAAACCTTTTATGTGAAGTATCAATTTAAATCTTTTGCTCAATTTTTATTGGTTTTTTTTTTTTTTAAATATATATAACAGCTCTTGATATATTCTGGAAGTCTTTTGTCAGACATGTGTTTCGCAGGTATTTTCTCCAATCTGTGGCTAGACCATTTCTAAACAGTGTCTTTTGATGGGTCAAAGTTTTTAAAGTTTAACTTCTCAAGGTTTTTTTTTTTTTTTTTTTATGGTTACTGCTTTCTGGGTCCTTTCTATTAACTCTGCCTAAACTAAAGCTTGGCATATTTTCCTAATCTATGTGTCATATGAAGATAAAGGGTCAATGCTTTTTGCTTTGCTTTGTATTTTCCCCATATCGATAACTAGCCTTTCCAGCATCATTAGCTGAAAAAAGCCTTATCTCCCTGCCTGAATTATTTTGCTGCCTTTCTCAAAAACCAATTGGCCATATATGTGTAAATCTATTTCTTGGCTCCCTGTTCTGATCCACTGACTTACTTCTCTATAAGTAACACAGTCTTGAAATCTGTAACTTTATAATACATCATGAAAACTGGAATAGAAGTATTCCATGTCTTTTTCAATATTGCTGTCTATATTCCATGTTTTTTGTCTTTATATATACATTTTAGAATCAATCACCTTGTCAATTTCTACATTTAAACAATTCTGATACAAATTAGATGAAATGAATCTGTACTTCAATTGAGTGATACTGGCATCTTAACAATATTAAGTTTTCCAATTCGTGAACATGATACATGTTTACATTGAAGTCTTCTTTAATTCAGTGAGCATTGTTTTTTAGTTATCAGTATAGTTATCATATTCATTTACTCCTAAGTGATTCATGGTTTGGATTTTTTATGGAATCTTCAAGTTTTTATTTTCCAATTAATCACTGCTAATACATGATTTTTGTATAATGGTCTTGTCTTAATTAGTATGGGTTGCTATAACAAATTACCATAGACTAGGTACCTTAAACAACACTTATTCCTCACAATTCTGGAGGTTGGGAAGTCTAAGATCCCACTGCCGGCTGATTCAGTGTGTGGTGATAGCCCACTCTCTAGTTTGCAGATGGCCTTCTTCCTGCTCTTCACATGATTGAGGGCAGAGAGATGGAGCAAGCTCTAGTGTCTCCTCTAATCCCATTGAGGTGGGCACTCCACGAGAACCTCATGACCTGAGTACCTCCTATTATCGCATTGAGGATTAGGTTTCAACATATGAATTGGGGTTGGGACACAAACAAGGAATCCATAATGGACCTTGCAATCTACAGCCTGGTTAGGTTCATTTTTAAGTTCAAATAACTTCTGTATATACCTTAGGATTTTCTACATAAATAATCGTGTTGCCAGCAAATAAGCATAAGTTTACTTCCTTCTTTCCAATCGCTGTGCCTTTTATTTCTTTGCTTTATTGCACTGGCTGGGGCTTCAGATACAATGGTGAACAGAAATGCTGAAGCAGTTGGACCACCAGACTGGCCCATCTCCACTTCAAGGTGTCGCTGAAGCCCCTCAGCAGCCCTAGAGCAAGGACACAGCCCCTTCCCTAGTCTTCATCCCTCACCCTCACCTCACCTGTGTTGGAACTTGGCTACGCAGATGCCTGGGTCCTCCAGAAGGCGCATGAGATCGCCTCCCTTTCCTGGTTCCATGATGGCCTCCTGGCATTGGGGTCACTGCTTTCATGCAGAATGACAGGGGGCTGGGAAGTGGCCTGTGGCTTCTTCCCACTAGGGGACCTGTGCATGGTGTGGGACAGCCAGAATAACAGCTTGGAAGCTGCAAGACTCAGATGAAGCAGGCCAGCTGCCACCTGGGCAAACCACAGAGCCGTGGGGACTGGCTGGCTCAGCCTCAGAGGACTGGAACATTAAAACCTGACCCTTCCCTCAATCCAAAAATTAAAAATAAAATGCTGAAGCAAACATCCCTGACTTGTTCCTAATCATAACTAAGGGGAAGCACTGAATGATTCATGTTAAGCGTAGCTGCCCATTATCCAGTTGAGGATGTGTCTGTCTCTTCCTAGTTTGCAGAGCTTTTTTCATGAAGATGTTAAATTTGGTCAAATGCTTTTTCCACATATACTGAGATGGCATTTCTAATTTATCAGTCTGGTAAATTATATTGATTTTCAAGTGTTAAGCAATCTTGCCTTCCTGAGATAAGACACACTTGATTATGATGTGTTATCTTTTTCAAATATTACCGGATGCAAGTTGCTAATTTTTTTATATTTTTGCTTCTATGTTCATAAGATATCAATCTGTAATTTTCTTTTTATGTAATGGTGCTGTTAGGTTTTGTTACACGGTTATGCTGGCCTCATAAAACAAATATTCAATTTGCTTTTGAAACATACTGTATTGTAACATTTGCTTCATTATATAATGTTAAGCAAAGAGAGCAGACTCTGCCTGATAGCAGATGTATCTATGTATGCATATACATGCAGATGCTAACATGCAAAAAACATGAGCGGCAATCCTGGGAGATGAGATTGCAGGTGACTTTTTAATCTAAATTTGTAAAATGGGAAGGGTACAGAGAAAATGGATGGGAGAAACATTTGCTTCAAATCAGTTGTGTCTACTAGAAAATTTCCAGAAAAAAAAATTATAAGAGATGACCCAAGGATTATATCCATTCTCATTTCAACCATGAGTTCTCTCAGTTATTCCTCTCTCTCACTTCACTGTAAATAAAGTAAAAGAGGTGTGCAACTAAGGAAAAACCATCTAAAGTGAGTCAGCCACACCTGCCAATCAAAGATGTGAATCAAATTTTTTACTGAGGGCACAGAGTTGCAAATTCGGTCTCATTAAAAGCATTTGGTTAGTAAAAGCATTTAAACACTGACAGATTTTACACCTAGAAATACTGTTCCTTCATAAGAAAAAAACAGCATTCTAACACTCACAGACATCTAATTTGTAATAACCATGAAAAGTGAATACACATTTCAGTACCAAAAAATTTTACTCAGTGTAAAGCTTAGTGACATAGCTTAGTGACATAACTTGTTATTCTTGATTATTTACAAAAAAAACAGTCTATAACTACAAACCAAAGATCAAGAGATGTCACACATTAACACACCACTTAATGTGAATAAAAATACAAGATTTAGAGAAAAAGAATTAATGCCTTAAAAAAAAAATCTCTTTTGATCTGACAATGATTGAGTCTGCAGTTATCTCTCCCATGAGAAATCTATTAGGAAGAAGAGTAGGCATTTCTTATTCTTAAATCATTGTTATATAAGTTAGTAACAGGACTTCATCAGTAACATTCTAAACATATAGTAGGACAACTGTATAACCTAGAGGAAAAAAAATAAACCTGAATCCATATCTCAGACTCTATAAAAAAATAAATCCCAAATATACCAAAGATTTAAATGTAAAAATAAATGGAAGAACTCCTTTATAACATGCTTTAGAGAAGGTCTTTCCAACTGTTCATTCCACATATTTATTGTGTGTTTACTATATGACAAGCTTCACGGAGCTTAAATCTAGAAGGGAAGATAAATAAATATGTCACACATTAAATTAAAAGATGATAAGTGCTTTGAAAACAGTAAGGTATGAAGGTAGGACAGAGACTGCCAGGTTGGGGTAGAAGGGTAAATAACAGGCAAAGCTGCTGTGACAAAGCGGTCTAAAGTTAAAGCATTTAAAACAGGATCAAAGTTAATTTCTCTGCTATATAATAATGCAGATCAGGTAGGCTCTACTTAATAAAAATACCCAAGGCCCATGCTGGGAGGGAAGCTTCGCTACTCTTTGCACATGTTTCAAAGTCTTCCCACCACAGAGAAAGGGAAAAAATGTACTCCAAGGCAAGTCATAACTTTGTTTAAAATGTAAAAGTAGTAAGTATCACTTTTTCTGGTACATTCACGCCCAGCGGCAGGGTAGCCTGATAAATGGCATCTCTACCTGGACAGCTGTTGACCAGCTAAACTCTAAATAAAGAAGATAAATATGGAGAACTACTGACAACCTATCATAGATGTGTTACAATTTTAAATAAGAAGACCTCAACAAGGATTTGACATTTGAGCAAAGACCTGAAAAAAGCAAGGGGGCAAGGCAAATGTCTTCCAAGTAGAGGGCCCAGCACACACAGTCCCCGAGGTAGGAACACGCCTAGTACCTTTAAGGAACAACAAAGAGGCCAGTAAGGCTAACATAGAATATGCAAGAAGAAGACTAGTAAGAGATGAGCTTTACAAAGGTAAAACTGGGTCAGTTTATAGATCTTTAAGCCTAAAAGCTATAAAATATTGATAAATTTAAATTGTTCAAAATCGTTTTATTAAAAAATCATCCTGACAAAAACAAAAATATCCTATAAGCAAGTAAGTCAACAGGCGAACTGAAAAAAAATATAATTTAAATTCTAATACAAAAAAAGGGGTTTTAGAAAAATATAGTAGAGGCAGCAATACAAACTGAGCAAAAACAAATTAACAAATCTAATGTTCATCAATAGGGGCATAATTAAACGTATTTTGATACTGATCTACAACAGAACATTATGTGGCTTTTAAAGAAGAGTGAGAAAGGCTGTGGAGAAATTGAAACCCTCTTCCATGGCTGGCAGGAAGGTAAAATGGTGAAGCCACTGTGGAAAAGTCTGGCAGTTAACTCAAAAAGTTAAATACAGAGTTACCGTATCACCTAACAGTTCCATTCCTAGATATATACCCAGAAGAAATGAAAATGTTTCCACACAAAATCTTGTACGTTGATGCTCATAGCAGCATTATTCATAATGGCCAAAAGTAAAAATCAACCCAATGCTTATCAACTGGTGAATAAGTAAAATGTGGTATATACAGACAATGGGATACTTTTCAGCATAAAAAAGAATAAGGTACTTGTACATATTAGAACTCCGAACACATTATACAAAGTAAAAGCTGTATATTGTATGATTTCACTTGCATAAAATGTCCGGAAAAGGCAAATGCATAGACAGAAAGCAGGTAAGTGGTACCAGGGTAAGAAGAAAGGGATAAATGAGGCATGACTGCTAATGGGTACACAATTTCTCTTTGGGGTAATGAAATGTTCTAGAATTAGATAGTGGTGTGGGTTTCACAACTTTGAACACACTGCAAACCTCTGAACTGTATATTTTAAAGGGTGAAAATTTTAGTGTTTAAAATATTTCTCAATAAAGTTGTTATTTAAAATTAAAAATGAGAACGTTCTATATATGCTAGTGTACAACGACTGCCCACATAGAATGTTAACTAGAAAAATAATAAAGTTCAAAACAATTTGTAGAATTTTCTGCCTTTCATGTGAAAGCAAGGTGAAATAAGAATCTATATCCATAACTGAACATAAAGATGCTCTTTGACTTATGATGGGATTATGTCCCAATAAATCTACTGTAAGTTGAAAGTATCAAAAGACAAAAATGCATTTAAATACCCTAATTAGCCTAGCTTACCTTAAACATGCTTCAACACTTAAATAAGCCTACATTTGGGCAAAGTCATCTAACACAAAGCCTACTTTATAATAAAGTGTTGAATATTTCATGTAATTTATTGAATACTGTACTGAAAGTGAAAAATAAGATAGTTGTATAGGTACTTAAAGTACAGTTTCTACTGAATGCCTATCACTTTCACATGATTGTAAATTCAAAAAATCATAAGTCAAATTATCATTAATTTGGAGATCATCCATCTATTTGTGACAAATTATCAGAAGGATAAATAAGAAACTAAGAATAGCAGTTAACTACGGAGGCAAAGAAAAGGACTAGGAAGATAGGAGACAAGGATGAGAGGGAGACCGTTCATGTATACTTGTATGTGTTGGATTTTTGAATAATATAAAAGTTTCATCTATATAAAAATTAAGTCAATAACTAAAAACAGAAGATTGCCATAAATATTAAAAACTGAATTTTTATTAATTAAAATATACTGAAATAAAAGCAAAGAAAAAACGAAGTTACTCAAATCACATACGGTATGCTGAAGGAGTTACCAAATCAAAATTAAGAAAGTTACGGTCTGCTTTTAAGTGTCTATCAACTCATCCTGTTAACTTCAATAAATAACTTCTCTACAAACACCAAAAGCAACGAAAGCCAAAATAGACAAATGGTATCTAATTAAATTCCAGAGCCTCTACATAGCAAAAGAAACAATCATTAGAGTGAATCAGCAACCAACAGAATGGGAAAACATTTTTGCAATCTACCCATCTGACAAAAGGATAATCTCCAGAATCTACAAAGAACTAAAACAGATTTACAAGAAAAAAACAAACAAAGCCATTCAAAAGTGGGCGAAGGACATGAACAGACACTTTTCAAAAGAAGACATATAGGAGGCCAACAAACATATGAAAAAATGCTCATCATCACTGGTCATTGGAGAAATGCAAATCAAAACCACACTGAGATATCATCTCATGCCAGTTAGAATGCTGATCATTAAAAAATCTGGAGACAACAGATGCTGGAGAGGATGTGGAAAAAGAGGAACACTCTTACACAGTTCATGGGAATGTAAATTAGTTCAACCATTGTGGAAGACAGTGTGGCGATTTCTCAAGGATCTAGAAATAGAAATTCCATTTGACCCAGGAATCCCATTACTGGGTATATAGCCAAAGGATTATAAATCATTCTGTTTTAAAGACACATGCACACACATGGTTATTGTGGCATTGTTTACAATAGCAAAGACCTGGAACCAACCCAAATGCCCATTGATGATAGACTGGACAAAGAAAATGTGGTACATATACACCATGGAATACTATGCAGCCATAAAAAACGATGAGTTTGTGTCCTTTGTAGGGACTTGGATGAATCCGGAAACCATCATTCTCAGCAAACTGACACGAGAACAGAAAGCCAAACACCATATGTTCTCACTCATAGGTGGATGTTGAACAACAAGAACACGTGGACTCGGAGAGGAGCATTACACACTGGGGACAGTTGTGGGGGGGCAGTAGGAGTCAGACAGTGGGGGGTGGGGAAGGAGAGGAGGGAGGGGAGGGATAACATGGGGAGAAATGCCAGGTATAATATACACCTAAAGTAAAATAAATAAATTAAAAAAAAAAAGATAGTCCAACCCAAGAAGAAGAGCCATGTTTTTGTCTACTTTCGCAGACAGGATGAGTAGTGGTCCTAAACATAGCCAAAGAGATGAAATTGGGGTGGAGATAGTAACACTGGGCTGTGGCTCAAATTTGAGGCCATGATTGTGTTACGGGCTACTGAGGTTTGAGCAGAACTTTGCAAAGATGAGTGACTCTAGCAGTGCAAGTGGCAAAGGGTAGCACAAGGGTAGCTTGTTTCCATGTTCTTACATTTTCTCACATTTTTCACAGCTAGTGAAAGCCATAGCACTGTGAAGCTTATTGACATTTGAGTAATATATGTTAGAAAAGGTTGGGATGAATAGAACCATATTAATGTTGGTTTTCTCTAGGAGTACAAGGTAATAAGTGAATGTATCACTTTACCCATTTCTTGACATTAATAAGTGCAATCTCTGTTGAGAATACATGTACCTATATGAGAAAAGATCTCCTGATCTTTTCTCATATAGGTACATGTATTTACCAATGTAAATGATTTTCTTTTATTGTATGGCGAAGATATTTCTACATATACATATGATTGCAAAATTATGTTTTTACATTATATATATTTTGGAGATCTTTCCAGGTCCAGATGTGAATCTAGGTCTAGATCCAGAAGAAGCTCCCAAAGGCATTCTGCATGGTCATGGTCTGGGTCCTGCTCCCACAGATGATCCCCTACAGGTCTCCTAAGTGGAGATTTTCATAGACTGCACAGCCACAGTCATTTTCTCAAATTTACCTGCAGGTGCAGTGTTGGGAGTCTGGCAAATCCTGATCTCAACTGTTGTCTTGGAGTATCTGGGTTGAGCTTGCACACCACAGAAAGAGATCTAAGGGAAGTGTTCTCTTATTGTGGTATCATGGGTGATGTGTCTAAAGTATGACCAGCAGTCTAGGTATTCAGGAGGATTTGCCTTTGTATTTTTGAATATGTGTGGGATTCCAAGGAAGCTAAAGAATGTGCCAATGGAAGGAGCTCAATGGGCATGGGATCAGAGTTGATTTCTCTATCACAAAAAGACCACATACCCCAACATCAGGAATTTATATAGGGAGACCTACCTAAGGCAGCTCTCCTGTTGGGATCACTACCATAGAGGATATGATGGAGGCTACAACTATCGGGATTACTGTAGCAGATCATACAGAAAAGGAGGTGGAGGAGGAAGATGGAGAGCTGGCCAAGAGAGGGATCAGATTTATAGAAGGCAGCCATCTTCTGCTTACTACAGTTGTGGAGGACACAGATCATGTTCCATATCTCTGTACTCATGTCCTTGCTATTAAAGCATGAAGTTGAAGACTTTCTGAAACCTGACCTACAGATAGGATGTTATTTGTGGATAATATATTTTATGGACTCATGTTTAAAAAGTGAACAGTGCTTTTGAAGTTAGATGACTTTTACACATTTTGTAATGACTACTTTTTGTGGAGTTGAAATGATGTTTTCATTCTGCATTGGTGTAGTTCAGGTTTTTCTCTGAGTCCCAGGTATTCTGAAGATTGATGTTTGTGTGTAAACTGCTACCAAATGGTAAAAAGCAACAATAAACAGTTTGATATTTTAAAGTATGTAAAGTTTGATTCTAATGTTGAAAAAAATTGTGCATGTATATGTAATTTTTATTATGCCCTTAGAAAAAGCCTTCAAAATGTTAGAAAGCCTTCAAAATGTTAAAGGTATATATCTTTGGGTTGGCTCTAAGTTTACAAATATTTATGTTCATACTTATTTTAAAAGCTTTTTATAAGAAGAATTCCTTTTATAATTAGCAAAATTCATTAAGTACAATACAATTTGTACTACAATATAGTACCTACAGTCCTGTGCCACAGGAGAAGACAGACATAGGAAGAGTTTGAAGAAGTGGGTTTTAGAGTTTCAGGAGGAGGGATCAATTAAGAAAACCTCTCTACCCCCATGGACTTTGGCACCAGCTGAGAGAGGGGCAAATGGAGATCAAATTATCACTATTACCAGGACAAATACTGCATAATATCACTTGTATGTGGAATCTAAAGGAGTCCAGCTCATGGAAGTAGAGAATAGAATGTTCATTACAAGGTATATTAGTCCACTTTTATGCTGCTGATAAAGACATACTTAAGACTGGGCAATTTACAAAAGAAAGAGGTTTATTGGGGAGAGAGATCCAAGATGGCCGACTAGTAGCAGCTCAGGATTGTAGCTCCCAGAGAAAGCGCACAGAATGAGAGGACGCCACATTTTCAGAAAACTTTTTGTTGCTTACAGACTAGGATTCCCAGCAGAGGAGCCTCACGAGTCACCAGCACGACTCTTGTGGCCGGCGTGGTGGTTTTGCCGGCGCTTCGGCACGGCAGTTCTCGGTGCAGAGGAAAAGGGACTAGCTTCCCTTTTGATTGACATTTAGATCTCTGGGAAGGTGAGTAGGGAAGCCATACTGGAGATCCCCTGAGCAGAAAAGCACCATGAATCTTAATGCCATGGTTTTAGCTGGTGCAGTGGGTTGCTCAGATTTTGGCATTGGAAATCAACAAGTTGGACGTCCACTCAGAGACCCAATTTGAAAGTAGGTAATTACAGAGATGACAGGTGGATAAAATCACAATGACGGGAAGGAACCAGCGTAAAAAAGCTGAGAATACCCAGTAACAGAATGCTTCTCTTTCTACAGGGGATCACAGTTCTTCACCATCAAGGGAACAAGGCCTGATGGAGAACGAGTGCATTCCAATAACAGAAATGGGCTTCAGAAGGTGGATAATAAGGAACTTTTGTGAGCTAAAAGAACATGTTCTAACCCAATGTAAAGAAACTAAGAACCTTGAAAAAAGGTTTGACAAAATCCTAATGAGAATAGACAATGTAGAAAAGAAAATAAGTGAATTATTGGAACTGAAGAACACAATAAGAGAACTTCGCAAAGTATGCACAGGTTTTAACAGTCGAATTGATCAAGCAGAAGAAAGGATATCAGAGGTCGAAAACCTACTTAATGAAATGAAACGAGAAGACAAGATTCGAGAACAAAGAGTAAAAAGGAATGAGCAAAGTCTCCAGGAAATATGGGACTATGTGAAAAGACCTAATTTACGATTGATCTGTATACCTGAATGTCATGAAAAGAATGAATCTAAGTTGGAAAGTATTTTTCAGGATATTATAAAGGAAAACTTTCCTAACCTAGTAAGGCAGGACAATACTCAACTCCAGGTAATCCAGAGAACACCACAAAGATATTCCTCAAGTAGACCAACTCCAAGACATATAATTGCTAGATTTATTAAGGTTGAAATAAAGGAGAAAATTTTAAGGGCAGCTAGAGAGAAAGGTCAGATTATCTGTAAAGGGAAGCCTATCAGACTCACAGCAGACCTCTCAGCAGAAACCCTACAATCTAGAAAAGAGTGGGGGTCAATATTCAATATCCTTAAAGAAAAGAATTTTCAACCCAGAATCACATATCCTGCCAAACTAAGTTTTAAAAACGAAGGAAAAATAAAATTTTTCACGAACAAGCAAGCACTCAGAGATTTCATCACTACGAGGCCTGTTTTACAAGATCTTCTGAAAGAAGCACTATAAACAGAAAGGAACAACCAGTATCAGTTATCTCAAAAATTCACCAAAACATAAAAAGTATCTCCATAATGAAGAATTTACATCAACTAATGGGCAAAAAAGCCAGTTAGCATTAAATTACAATATTGAACTCACAAATATTAATATTAACTCTAAACTTAAATGGATACAATGC